>OY751115.1:15554352-15564352 GCA_963564075.1 Eupithecia subfuscata | reverse complement strand
ACCTAACCTAACCTAACCTAACCTAACCTAACCTAACCTAACCTAACCTAACCTAACCTAACCTAACCTAACCTAACCTAACCTAACCTAACCTAACCTAACCTAACCTAACCTAACCTAACCTAACCTAACCTAACCTAACCTAACCTAACCTAACCTAACCTAACCTAACCTAACCTAACCTAACCTAACCTAACCTAACCTAACCTAACCTAACCTAACCTAACCTAACCTAACCTAACCTAACCTAACCTAACCTAACCTAACCTAACCTAACCTAACCTAACCTAACCTAACCTAACCTAACCTAACCTAACCTAACCTAACCTAACCTAACCTAACCTAACCTAACCTAACCTAACCTAACCTAACCTAACCTAACCTAACCTAACCTAACCTAACCTAACCTAACCTAACCTAACCTAACCTAACCTAACCTAACCTAACCTAACCTAACCTAACCTAACCTAACCTAACCTAACCTAACCTAACCTAACCTAACCTAACCTAACCTAACCTAACCTAACCTAACCTAACCTAACCTAACCTAACCTAACCTAACCTAACCTAACCTAACCTAACCTAACCTAACCTAACCTAACCTAACCTAACCTAACCTAACCTAACCTAACCTAACCTAACCTAACCTAACCTAACCTAACCTAACCTAACCTAACCTAACCTAACCTAACCTAACCTAACCTAACCTAACCTAACCTAACCTAACCTAACCTAACCTAACCTAACCTAACCTAACCTAACCTAACCTAACCTAACCTAACCTAACCTAACCTAACCTAACCTAACCTAACCTAACCTAACCTAACCTAACCTAACCTAACCTAACCTAACCTAACCTAACCTAACCTAACCTAACCTAACCTAACCTAACCTAACCTAACCTAACCTAACCTAACCTAACCTAACCTAACCTAACCTAACCTAACCTAACCTAACCTAACCTAACCTAACCTAACCTAACCTAACCTAACCTAACCTAACCTAACCTAACCTAACCTAACCTAACCTAACCTAACCTAACCTAACCTAACCTAACCTAACCTAACCTAACCTAACCTAACCTAACCTAACCTAACCTAACCTAACCTAACCTAACCTAACCTAACCTAACCTAACCTAACCTAACCTAACCTAACCTAACCTAACCTAACCTAACCTAACCTAACCTAACCTAACCTAACCTAACTAACCTAACCTAACCTAACCTAACCTAACCTAACCTAACCTAACCTAACCTAACCTAACCTAACCTAACCTAACCTAACCTAACCTAACCTAACCTAACCTAACCTAACCTAACCTAACCTAACCTAACCTAACCTAACCTAACCTAACCTAACCTAACCTAACCTAACCTAACCTAACCTAACCTAACCTAACCTAACCTAACCTAACCTAACCTAACCTAACCTAACCTAACCTAACCTAACCTAACCTAACCTAACCTAACCTAACCTAACCTAACCTAACCTAACCTAACCTAACCTAACCTAACCTAACCTAACCTAACCTAACCTAACCTAACCTAACCTAACCTAACCTAACCTAACCTAACCTAACCTAACCTAACCTAACCTAACCTAACCTAACCTAACCTAACCTAACCTAACCTAACCTAACCTAACCTAACCTAACCTAACCTAACCTAACCTAACCTAACCTAACCTAACCTAACCTAACCTAACCTAACCTAACCTAACCTAACCTAACCTAACCTAACCTAACCTAACCTAACCTAACCTAACCTAACCTAACCTAACCTAACCTAACCTAACCTAACCTAACCTAACCTAACCTAACCTAACCTAACCTAACCTAACCTAACCTAACCTAACCTAACCTAACCTAACCTAACCTAACCTAACCTAACCTAACCTAACCTAACCTAACCTAACCTAACCTAACCTAACCTAACCTAACCTAACCTAACCTAACCTAACCTAACCTAACCTAACCTGTCCGGTAAGGTTTGCAGAATCTCCTCATCCGGCTGAAAATGTGACCATTGAGTGTGTCCGCCTGGAAGACCAAAACCTTGTTGACAGGTACAATGTGCAGCAGGTGCGAATATTCACCGACGGCAGCAAGATTGAGGGAAAGGTCGGAGCAGCACTGTCCTTGTGGGACGGTGAGGCCGAGATCAAGAACCTTAAGCTTAGCCTGTCCGCGTACTGCACAGTCTTCCAGGCGGAACTGCTGGCCATATGCAAGGCTACGGAGGTGATCCTCAAGAGGACGGAGCGAAGCTTTGGTCTGTATAGCGATTCGATGGCCGCATTGGAGACGGTCGCTAACCATGGCATACTCCATCCTCTCGCAGTGGAGACCAGGAGCAATCTGCGGTTGGCTTTGACTCAAGGCAAGGATGTCTCCCTGTACTGGGTCAAAGCCCATGCAGGGCTCCCGGGCAACGAACGCGCCGATGAGTTGGCCAAAGAGGCCGCCCTTGCATCCAACAGGAAGCCAGTGTACGACCGATGTCCTGTATCATATATCAAGCGGATAATAAGAGAAACATTCTTGACAGAATGGGACGCTCGATACAAAGCCGGGGACACCGCGTCCATTACAAAACTTTTCCTCCCGGACGTTAGGTGCGCATACCGATTCGTGCGAAAAGCTAGACCGGTGGGTGTACTCACTCAGATACTCACGGGGCATGGTGGGTTCTCCCAGTATTTGAACCGGTTCAAATGCAAGGACAACCCATCATGCATCTGTGAGCCAGACGCTGACGAGGACGTGCCACACATTTTGACACAATGCCCAGCTCAAGCAGCTCTTAGATTTAGTTTTGAGCAAAAAATAGGTATAAAAATTGTAAAAGAGAACTTGCAGGAGCTGCTTACTAGTAAGGCTAGCGCTGCAGATTTTGTGGATTACTGCACTCAAATATGTGAAATTGTAAGCAATAGGAATAAAACTAGTTAAATAAGTATTTGTTAGGTTATATATTGAATTATATTAATCATAGCAAATTAAGGCCAATAGTTATTAAAGTTAAATAGTACAGTAAGAAAAGTAATTTACAAATTGTAAGACAGATGAAATAGATTGTTAAAACTAAATATTGTATAAACGCGTAAGAAATATAGATAAAATAAGAACTATGTAAGACTAAGTAATATAGTAAAAGAACGTTGTACAATAATTGACTAAGAAATAAAGAACACCCTGTAATCCAATCCTGAACCCATATTCGGGGAAAATTAGGTAGGTTGGAGCAAAAAAAAAAAAAAAAAAAAAAAAAAAAAAAAAAAAAACCTAACCTAACCTAACCTAACCTAACCTAACCTAACCTAACCTAACCTAACCTAACCTAACCTAACCTAACCTAACCTAACCTAACCTAACCTAACCTAACCTAACCTAACCTAACCTAACCTAACCTAACCTAACCTAACCTAACCTAACCTAACCTAACCTAACCTAACCTAACCTAACCTAACCTAACCTAACCTAACCTAACCTAACCTAACCTAACCTAACCTAACCTAACCTAACCTAACCTAACCTAACCTAACCTAACCTAACCTAACCTAACCTAACCTAACCTAACCTAACCTAACCTAACCTAACCTAACCTAACCTAACCTAACCTAACCTAACCTAACCTAACCTAACCTAACCTAACCTAACCTAACCTAACCTAACCTAACCTAACCTAACCTAACCTAACCTAACCTAACCTAACCTAACCTAACCTAACCTAACCTAACCTAACCTAACCTAACCTAACCTAACCTAACCTAACCTAACCTAACCTAACCTAACCTAACCTAACCTAACCTAACCTAACCTAACCTAACCTAACCTAACCTAACCTAACCTAACCTAACCTAACCTAACCTAACCTAACCTAACCTAACCTAACCTAACCTAACCTAACCTAACCTAACCTAACCTAACCTAACCTAACCTAACCTAACCTAACCTAACCTAACCTAACCTAACCTAACCTAACCTAACCTAACCTAACCTAACCTAACCTAACCTAACCTAACCTAACCTAACCTAACCTAACCTAACCTAACCTAACCTAACCTAACCTAACCTAACCTAACCTAACCTAACCTAACCTAACCTAACCTAACCTAACCTAACCTAACCTAACCTAACCTAACCTAACCTAACCTAACCTAACCTAACCTAACCTAACCTAACCTAACCTAACCTAACCTAACCTAACCTAACCTAACCTAACCTAACCTAACCTAACCTAACCTAACCTAACCTAACCTAACCTAACCTAACCTAACCTAACCTAACCTAACCTAACCTAACCTAACCTAACCTAACCTAACCTAACCTAACCTAACCTAACCTAACCTAACCTAACCTAACCTAACCTAACCTAACCTAACCTAACCTAACCTAACCTAACCTAACCTAACCTAACCTAACCTAACCTAACCTAACCTAACCTAACCTAACCTAACCTAACCTAACCTAACCTAACCTAACCTAACCTAACCTAACCTAACCTAACCTAACCTAACCTAACCTAACCTAACCTAACCTAACCTAACCTAACCTAACCTAACCTAACCTAACCTAACCTAACCTAACCTAACCTAACCTAACCTAACCTAACCTAACCTAACCTAACCTAACCTAACCTAACCTAACCTAACCTAACCTAACCTAACCTAACCTAACCTAACCTAACCTAACCTAACCTAACCTAACCTAACCTAACCTAACCTAACCTAACCTAACCTAACCTAACCTAACCTAACCTAACCTAACCTAACCTAACCTAACCTAACCTAACCTAACCTAACCTAACCTAACCTAACCTAACCTAACCTAACCTAACCTAACCTAACCTAACCTAACCTAACCTAACCTAACCTAACCTAACCTAACCTAACCTAACCTAACCTAACCTAACCTAACCTAACCTAACCTAACCTAACCTAACCTAACCTAACCTAACCTAACCTAACCTAACCTAACCTAACCTAACCTAACCTAACCTAACCTAACCTAACCTAACCTAACCTAACCTAACCTAACCTAACCTAACCTAACCTAACCTAACCTAACCTAACCTAACCTAACCTAACCTAACCTAACCTAACCTAACCTAACCTAACCTAACCTAACCTAACCTAACCTAACCTAACCTAACCTAACCTAACCTAACCTAACCTAACCTAACCTAACCTAACCTAACCTAACCTAACCTAACCTAACCTAACCTAACCTAACCTAACCTAACCTAACCTAACCTAACCTAACCTAACCTAACCTAACCTAACCTAACCTAACCTAACCTAACCTAACCTAACCTAACCTAACCTAACCTAACCTAACCTAACCTAACCTAACCTAACCTAACCTAACCTAACCTAACCTAACCTAACCTAACCTAACCTAACCTAACCTAACCTAACCTAACCTAACCTAACCTAACCTAACCTAACCTAACCTAACCTAACCTAACCTAACCTAACCTAACCTAACCTAACCTAACCTAACCTAACCTAACCTAACCTAACCTAACCTAACCTAACCTAACCTAACCTAACCTAACCTAACCTAACCTAACCTAACCTAACCTAACCTAACCTAACCTAACCTAACCTAACCTAACCTAACCTAACCTAACCTAACCTAACCTAACCTAACCTAACCTAACCTAACCTAACCTAACCTAACCTAACCTAACCTAACCTAACCTAACCTAACCTAACCTAACCTAACCTAACCTAACCTAACCTAACCTAACCTAACCTAACCTAACCTAACCTAACCTAACCTAACCTAACCTAACCTAACCTAACCTAACCTAACCTAACCTAACCTAACCTAACCTAACCTAACCTAACCTAACCTAACCTAACCTAACCTAACCTAACCTAACCTAACCTAACCTAACCTAACCTAACCTAACCTAACCTAACCTAACCTAACCTAACCTAACCTAACCTAACCTAACCTAACCTAACCTAACCTAACCTAACCTAACCTAACCTAACCTAACCTAACCTAACCTAACCTAACCTAACCTAACCTAACCTAACCTAACCTAACCTAACCTAACCTAACCTAACCTAACCTAACCTAACCTAACCTAACCTAACCTAACCTAACCTAACCTAACCTAACCTAACCTAACCTAACCTAACCTAACCTAACCTAACCTAACCTAACCTAACCTAACCTAACCTAACCTAACCTAACCTAACCTAACCTAACCTAACCTAACCTAACCTAACCTAACCTAACCTAACCTAACCTAACCTAACCTAACCTAACCTAACCTAACCTAACCTAACCTAACCTAACCTAACCTAACCTAACCTAACCTAACCTAACCTAACCTAACCTAACCTAACCTAACCTAACCTAACCTAACCTAACCTAACCTAACCTAACCTAACCTAACCTAACCTAACCTAACCTAACCTAACCTAACCTAACCTAACCTAACCTAACCTAACCTAACCTAACCTAACCTAACCTAACCTAACCTAACCTAACCTAACCTAACCTAACCTAACCTAACCTAACCTAACCTAACCTAACCTAACCTAACCTAACCTAACCTAACCTAACCTAACCTAACCTAACCTAACCTAACCTAACCTAACCTAACCTAACCTAACCTAACCTAACCTAACCTAACCTAACCTAACCTAACCTAACCTAACCTAACCTAACCTAACCTAACCTAACCTAACCTAACCTAACCTAACCTAACCTAACCTAACCTAACCTAACCTAACCTAACCTAACCTAACCTAACCTAACCTAACCTAACCTAACCTAACCTAACCTAACCTAACCTAACCTAACCTAACCTAACCTAACCTAACCTAACCTAACCTAACCTAACCTAACCTAACCTAACCTAACCTAACCTAACCTAACCTAACCTAACCTAACCTAACCTAACCTAACCTAACCTAACCTAACCTAACCTAACCTAACCTAACCTAACCTAACCTAACCTAACCTAACCTAACCTAACCTAACCTAACCTAACCTAACCTAACCTAACCTAACCTAACCTAACCTAACCTAACCTAACCTAACCTAACCTAACCTAACCTAACCTAACCTAACCTAACCTAACCTAACCTAACCTAACCTAACCTAACCTAACCTAACCTAACCTAACCTAACCTAACCTAACCTAACCTAACCTAACCTAACCTAACCTAACCTAACCTAACCTAACCTAACCTAACCTAACCTAACCTAACCTAACCTAACCTAACCTAACCTAACCTAACCTAACCTAACCTAACCTAACCTAACCTAACCTAACCTAACCTAACCTAACCTAACCTAACCTAACCTAACCTAACCTAACCTAACCTAACCTAACCTAACCTAACCTAACCTAACCTAACCTAACCTAACCTAACCTAACCTAACCTAACCTAACCTAACCTAACCTAACCTAACCTAACCTAACCTAACCTAACCTAACCTAACCTAACCTAACCTAACCTAACCTAACCTAACCTAACCTAACCTAACCTAACCTAACCTAACCTAACCTAACCTAACCTAACCTAACCTAACCTAACCTAACCTAACCTAACCTAACCTAACCTAACCTAACCTAACCTAACCTAACCTAACCTAACCTAACCTAACCTAACCTAACCTAACCTAACCTAACCTAACCTAACCTAACCTAACCTAACCTAACCTAACCTAACCTAACCTAACCTAACCTAACCTAACCTAACCTAACCTAACCTAACCTAACCTAACCTAACCTAACCTAACCTAACCTAACCTAACCTAACCTAACCTAACCTAACCTAACCTAACCTAACCTAACCTAACCTAACCTAACCTAACCTAACCTAACCTAACCTAACCTAACCTAACCTAACCTAACCTAACCTAACCTAACCTAACCTAACCTAACCTAACCTAACCTAACCTAACCTAACCTAACCTAACCTAACCTAACCTAACCTAACCTAACCTAACCTAACCTAACCTAACCTAACCTAACCTAACCTAACCTAACCTAACCTAACCTAACCTAACCTAACCTAACCTAACCTAACCTAACCTAACCTAACCTAACCTAACCTAACCTAACCTAACCTAACCTAACCTAACCTAACCTAACCTAACCTAACCTAACCTAACCTAACCTAACCTAACCTAACCTAACCTAACCTAACCTAACCTAACCTAACCTAACCTAACCTAACCTAACCTAACCTAACCTAACCTAACCTAACCTAACCTAACCTAACCTAACCTAACCTAACCTAACCTAACCTAACCTAACCTAACCTAACCTAACCTAACCTAACCTAACCTAACCTAACCTAACCTAACCTAACCTAACCTAACCTAACCTAACCTAACCTAACCTAACCTAACCTAACCTAACCTAACCTAACCTAACCTAACCTAACCTAACCTAACCTAACCTAACCTAACCTAACCTAACCTAACCTAACCTAACCTAACCTAACCTAACCTAACCTAACCTAACCTAACCTAACCTAACCTAACCTAACCTAACCTAACCTAACCTAACCTAACCTAACCTAACCTAACCTAACCTAACCTAACCTAACCTAACCTAACCTAACCTAACCTAACCTAACCTAACCTAACCTAACCTAACCTAACCTAACCTAACCTAACCTAACCTAACCTAACCTAACCTAACCTAACCTAACCTAACCTAACCTAACCTAACCTAACCTAACCTAACCTAACCTAACCTAACCTAACCTAACCTAACCTAACCTAACCTAACCTAACCTAACCTAACCTAACCTAACCTAACCTAACCTAACCTAACCTAACCTAACCTAACCTAACCTAACCTAACCTAACCTAACCTAACCTAACCTAACCTAACCTAACCTAACCTAACCTAACCTAACCTAACCTAACCTAACCTAACCTAACCTAACCTAACCTAACCTAACCTAACCTAACCTAACCTAACCTAACCTAACCTAACCTAACCTAACCTAACCTAACCTAACCTAACCTAACCTAACCTAACCTAACCTAACCTAACCTAACCTAACCTAACCTAACCTAACCTAACCTAACCTAACCTAACCTAACCTAACCTAACCTAACCTAACCTAACCTAACCTAACCTAACCTAACCTAACCTAACCTAACCTAACCTAACCTAACCTAACCTAACCTAACCTAACCTAACCTAACCTAACCTAACCTAACCTAACCTAACCTAACCTAACCTAACCTAACCTAACCTAACCTAACCTAACCTAACCTAACCTAACCTAACCTAACCTAACCTAACCTAACCTAACCTAACCTAACCTAACCTAACCTAACCTAACCTAACCTAACCTAACCTAACCTAACCTAACCTAACCTAACCTAACCTAACCTAACCTAACCTAACCTAACCTAACCTAACCTAACCTAACCTAACCTAACCTAACCTAACCTAACCTAACCTAACCTAACCTAACCTAACCTAACCTAACCTAACCTAACCTAACCTAACCTAACCTAACCTAACCTAACCTAACCTAACCTAACCTAACCTAACCTAACCTAACCTAACCTAACCTAACCTAACCTAACCTAACCTAACCTAACCTAACCTAACCTAACCTAACCTAACCTAACCTAACCTAACCTAACCTAACCTAACCTAACCTAACCTAACCTAACCTAACCTAACCTAACCTAACCTAACCTAACCTAACCTAACCTAACCTAACCTAACCTAACCTAACCTAACCTAACCTAACCTAACCTAACCTAACCTAACCTAACCTAACCTAACCTAACCTAACCTAACCTAACCTAACCTAACCTAACCTAACCTAACCTAACCTAACCTAACCTAACCTAACCTAACCTAACCTAACCTAACCTAACCTAACCTAACCTAACCTAACCTAACCTAACCTAACCTAACCTAACCTAACCTAACCTAACCTAACCTAACCTAACCTAACCTAACCTAACCTAACCTAACCTAACCTAACCTAAC
>OY751115.1:15371852-15549352 GCA_963564075.1 Eupithecia subfuscata | reverse complement strand
AAAAAGACAATTTGTAAATAGGAATTAGATTTAAGACCGATCGACAAGATCCTATGTAGAAAAAAAACATTTTCACTAAAATTATAAATAAAAAGATAACCACACAACTAAAATAGTCAATGGTAAGGTGTATACCATTAGCGCCGAACCTTTGACAAAATATTCATTCATTAATAAAGAATAAAAAAAAAAAAAAAAAAAAAAAAAAAAAACCTAACCTAACCTAACCTAACCTAACCTAACCTAACCTAACCTAACCTAACCTAACCTAACCTAACCTAACCTAACCTAACCTAACCTAACCTAACCTAACCTAACCTAACCTAACCTAACCTAACCTAACCTAACCTAACCTAACCTAACCTAACCTAACCTAACCTAACCTAACCTAACCTAACCTAACCTAACCTAACCTAACCTAACCTAACGTTAATTTTACTAAAATGTATTAGAAAAATAATGTAAATATAATGTATCTAGTTGTAATTTGCAAAGACTTGATTTTGGATAAATGTATATCACGTTATTGATTGCAGATATGTTACTATGTGTGTTAGGAAGTGAGGGTGCGTGTGTGTGTGTGTGTGTGTATTTGTGTGTATGTTAACGAAAAAAAAATAAGTGCATGCTTGGTTAAAAGTACTTACAATATGTTAAATTCATTGACAGTGTCTATAATGATGTTGCACTTCACAGCAACAGGTTATGAAGAATTTAAAAGTAACAGCAGACTAGCGTGCTCACTGATCCTTTGATCAGTAGAGTTTACTAGTCAGCGACATATAAAAAAAAAAAAAACCTAACCTAACCTAACCTAACCTAACCTAACCTAACCTAACCTAACCTAACCGAGTTCCCCTCGAGCCGCGAGCCTGAGAGCCACGAATGTGAGCCGCTCCGCGTACGAAATATCGTTAAAGCGTGTTTTTCTAACCGAATTGTTCCGTGTTATACGTTTTTGGATGCGCGCTGTCGCAAGGATTGCAGTGTCGAAAAAAATTTTCAAATCGGACCGTTTTTGGAGACACCTTACCGAGAAAACCGAAATCCCACCAACATCTGGATCTTCGGACTGAAACGCTGCTCGTTTTTCAGCGACAACTCCCTAATTTTCAACTGCACATCGACGCGTCCTGAGGGGAACTACGACTCAGCAGAGTTCCGGATTTTTCCCGTTTAAAATATAAACGAGAGATGAGTTATAAACGGAAAACCACAAAACCACGTGGCACGTGGTCCAGGTTCCAGATTTCTGAGCAAAAATCGAGGAACAGCCGTTAGTGAAGAATTTCAAGACCTGACAGCAGACACCTCGAGCATCAAAATTAGACCCTCCCCTGGGAAGATACAAGGTTTTGAACTTTTATGAACTTTGACGTTTTCTATTTCTGAAATAAGATCTGTGACCTTGTATTTTTGGAACCTTCAAATTAACTTTGAATATAGTACTACCACTGTGCAAAATTTCAGATTTTTCTGATAAGCGGTTTCCGAGCTATCGAATTTATAACATCCGCATAGCTCAAGTGTGACGTCACGTGGTATAAAGTAGGTACTTTAAGAATCTTTTTTGCGCAAATTTTTGATCTACTAGCAGGTAAAATACCTATTTATAGACCTATTATTAATCGTTGTATTTTAAAACATTTATTTTTAGTTTTTTTTTTTAAGTTACTTGTACATACTACGCTTATGTACCATTTTTAGGCTCTATTTATTAACTTATACTTATTTTAATTATTTTGACAAAAAATTAAACTCCACGAATTACGGCGAGTCATTTGACCCCAAACGCGACATACCTCAAGCTAAGGGTTACTGAAAAATCGTTCCTAAAAAGTCGAAATTTTAGGGGTAGTTTTGGGAATTTTTTAAACAAAGTTGCAGGTTAAATTTTTCAAAATTTCAAACGCCATTTTATTGCTTATATAGTCAGCTATCACAACGCTTTTTTCCAGATTTTTCATGAACCAGGGGTGAGCAGGAAAAATATTTTACTGTTTATTTGCGGTTGTTGGTTTTACAACCCCTAACTTTAGAGAGCCCCCCCCACAAATTTATAAGGTAACAAATATTTTTCAAAGCAGAAATAGGTCAAATCATTTTCTTTTCTTAGCTTCAGTATTTTTTTCAGATTTTTCAGTTTCTTAGTTATATTTAATATCGATTTTCCAAAAAGCACCCTACCTCTCGACCAACCGCAAATAAACTTGTTTTGCATTTTGTGGCCAAACGGGGGGTGCTAGAGCAAATCTGACCATTTTATCCGGGTCCCCCCCCCTAACCCCCCCCCCACACTATCCAGAAGCCGTATAGTCTTCAAACCCTTCTTGATCATTTGGGCTAAGTTTCAACCCCCTACCCCTAAAATTGAGTTAAGCTAGAAAGAAAATTAATTGTAAGCTAAGTAGACTATAAGAAATGTCAAATATAATATGAAAACCCAAACCCCATCCCGAAATAAATTAAAGAAAAATAAATGCTACCCATATCCACTACCCAAATCCAAATAAAGTAGGTGCAAAAGAATGAAAGAAGCATAAAGAGTGAAAGAAGAGGGACAAAAGACTCTGACACTTGTCAGAGGAAACGAGAAAAAAAAAAAAAAAAAAAAACCTAACCTAAGGCTCCGTTGTTCATACAGTACTTCCGGTGGAGGCTTTTTGGTTGACTTACAATCCTTAGGCCAAGAATCTTCAGGCTGCCGTAGGAACTGCGGTCCACGAAACCAAACACTTTCGTATGTCAGCAGGGGCGTGTCGTCTTTTGTAGCTAAGTCAGCTACATTCAACTTAGTTGGGACGTAACGCCACTCTGATAAGCAAGTAAGCTCGTCAATTTCGCCTAAGCGATGAGCTACGTACGGCTTATAGCTCCTAGGATCAGTGCGTATCCATTGTAGAACGGTCTGTGAGTCCGTCCAAAAGTAGCGCTTGTCAGGCTTGTGGTCTTTGTGTTCTCGCTGCAGGGTGTCTGCGAGACGAGCAGCCGACAGCGCGCCCTGGAGTTCCAGACGTGGGACGGATACCGGATGGAGTGGACTTACCCTACTCTTACTAGCGGCAAAACAAATCAAAACGTTTCCGTCAGCTTGAATAAAACGCCAATAAATAACGGCAGCATACGCTTTCAAAGAACAGAATATGTGCAGTTGTTTATTAACAATAGACTCGGCACTGCTACCTACACCTACTGATAAGGGATAGCACGGCGTCCAACTGTCTACATTGTTATACCACCTAGGTATGCGTAATGACTCATTACGCATACCTAGGTTTCCTTTACCTAGGTCATTCATCTAACCATTTTACCCATTTTATGTGTTCGTCAGAATGGATGCGGCATTTCCAATCTACTTTCGACCTGTGCACATCTTGAAAAATGATTTTACTCTTTATAACAAACGGCGATAAAAAACCATGTAAGTATATCGTAAATTGACATTATAATGCTAAGCATTTTAGATTTAGTCGGTGGCGTAGAACCATTTAAAATATCGGTCGGTATTCTATCTAGCGAAATCTGAAACCCGAATGAATCTTCGGCAGGATGCCATATCAATCCTAGCGTGCGCTCACTGGTATTCATAGCTCCATGTTTGAACTGAACAGCTGAGCGCGCCAGTGCATCCGTGGGTACCGAATCCAACACCTGTGTAGCTAGACCACCCTCGTATCTCAAAACCACCCTTGCTGTTAATCAATGTTATGTCACGAATTAAATCAATTGCCTTCTTTTCGTCGCAGGTCGAGTAACAACAATCATCCATGTAAAAATTCTTTACAATTACTTGGACAGCTTCGGAATTTAAATCCTCATATTTTAAAGCATTTTTGTTTTTTATATATTGCGCAATAAACGGAGAGCATGTAGCGCCGAAAATAAGGCTTTGCATCGAACAAACCTTCATCGGGCTTTCCGAGGATTCTTGCCACAAGAATCAAAGTACATGCTGGTCTTCCGGGCGAATTTTCACCCTTAGAAACATATCGCGAATATCTCCAATGATAACAATTCTATTCTCACGAAATCTAAGCATAATTCCGTAGAGTGAATTATATAAATCCGGTCCTGTTAATAAATAATCATTAAGGCACAGGCCATCTACCTACTTTTGCCGCTGCATCAAAAACTACCCGTAACTTTTCAGGTTTGTTTATATTTTGAATATCAAAGTGCGGTAAATACCAAGCTGAGGAATGCGATTCCTTATCAGTAAGTTTTCGAGCGTAACCATTATCTAACAATTTGGTTATCTCAATTTTATAGCGGGCAGCATAGTCAGCATTTTGACGAAACTTTCGTAACAATAGTTGCTGACGCGAGTAGGCATTGTGGTAGGAATCGGGCATGCTAAACACATCTTTCTTAAAGGGCAAACCTACTTCCCACTGAGCACCTACTTGGCGAGCTGTCTTATCTAAAATCTCAACAGCGCGAATATGATCCGTATTCTCGCGCGATACGGGTGAAATTCCTATCAAATCGAAATCTTTAATCAAATCGTTAAGGTCGCGAAAATTATGCACATCATCACTATCATCAGGGGCGCGAGAGTGAGCGAGGTGGAAAACATTTTGGTCACTTACCCCGGACTTCGAAGAGTGAGTGCGGCCGCGGTGGAAACCATGGACGGTCCATCCCAACCGACATCGTGATGCGTACAGCGAGTTCCTGTCTCCATGTATTACCTCAAGTGGAGCCATCAGGAAGTAATTATCCTCACCAATAAGTAGACGAGGCTTCACATTAGTGCCTGTACAGATCAAGTGCTTGATATGCGAAAAGTGCGAACTATTTACACTATTTAAAATAGATTGATTTTGTGAACACAGCTGTAACTTATCACATTTGCGAAACTTACAGTCATAACGGGTTTTGTCCTGTCCCGTTATTTCAACCCTAACACTAGGCACTTCAGATTGATAAACCGATAAACCGAACGCATCCGTAAATCTAATAGGCTGAGCACTACTACACTTGAGACCTAGGCTATCTGCCAATTCGGCATCGATCACCGACACTTGGGCACCGTCGTCCAGAAGGGCGTGGGTATTTACGACACCTTTAGGGCCACGTAACCGAACCGCGATCACTTTTAATAACGCGAATTCTTCAGGAGCTGCGCCGACGCAGCTTTCGACGTCAACTTTTTCCCGTGCGAAATGTAACACTGGCGCGTCGGGTGCAGTTGAGGTAGGCTCCGGGGTCAAGGGCGCCTTATCAGCTGACGGTGGCGTCGTCTCAGGCTTAGTCCAATGTAGTAGGCGGTGATGCGACTTGCCGCATTCACCGATGTCACAAACTGGTGCAGGGCATGTTGTGTCTTTTCTGTAGACAACAATAACAAAGACCGTGCGTTTTAACAAAACGCCATTTATCCTTTCGCAGAGCGCGTTTGAATGCGCGACATTCCGTAAGGATATGGTTGCCTTTCTGGCAAAACATGCAATCATTAGAAGCATCAACAGAGGATGTGTTCACGGCGCGTTTGGGCGGCGCGGGCGCCTCGGGCTTCTCCCGCGGCTGAGTACATCCGACGACTGATATCATCTCAGCCTCCAGCTTCAAAAATGTGGCTAATAGTTCTAGCCTAGATCTGCCTTCTCGTAGACGATTGTAGGCAAACTCTGTCCATCTACCTATCAAGGTGCTCGGCAATTTAGAGACAATAGCTGCGGCGAGAGATTAGACCAACACCCTCCATCTACAAGTAACACCATCAACAGGTTCCCAAAGGATGAGAGCAACTTAAAAATATGTACATATAATGTGAAGTCTCTGCTGAAAACTGAAAGATACCTAAAACTTGAATATGCCCTTGAAAACATAAATTTCGATATATTAGGACTATCAGAAGTGCGAAGAATGGGATGTAATATTGAAGAATATCAGGAATATATTTTATGTTATTGTGGACAAACTAAAGGATTGCACGGAGTAGGATTTTTAATAAAGAAGGCACTAAAAGATAAAATAACTAACTTCACTGGAATTTCAGAAAGAGTAGCCTTACTTCAACTGAAAATTGAAAATTTTTGTATTTCAATAATCCAAACCTATGCCCCCACAGAAAGTGCAAATGACTGTGAAATTAACAAATTCTACAACGACATCAAGATAGCTCACACAATAGCTGATAACACAGTGCTAGTAATTGGAGATTTCAACGCAAAAATAGGACAACCGAAAATCGAAGAAAATATTATTATGGGAAACTATGGCTTTGGCAAACGAAACGAAAGGGGTGAACGACTAATAGACTATGCCCTTGAATACAAACTATCAATCATGAACACATACTACAAGAAAAAAGCAAACCGGAAATGGACCTGGAAATCACCTAACAATAAAACAAAAAATGAAATAGACTTCATAATGACAAACAACCCAAAACTAATAAAAAATATAGAAGTTCTAAACAACGTAAAATTTCCATCCGATCACAGAATGGTTCGAGCAACACTTGTTATGAAAAATCCAAAGATAAGCCGAAGAAACTTTAAAAATAAGCCAATAAACCTAAAAACAGAAGAAGAAATCAAAAGATACACCAACAATCTCAAATATTATATTGATGACATCATAAGAGAACCCCTAAATATTCAAGATCTATACAATAGTATAGAAAAAGCCATCAAATGTAGCTTAATAACAGAAAAACCAACGGCAATCACGAAAAAGCATATTTTTTTTTGCCAAGACACAGAAGAATTAATAAAACGACGCACAGAGCTAATTAATATGAAGAACAAAGACAAATATATGAAGAAAGAGTTAAGCAAACTATATAAAGAAACAAACAGAGCAATAAAGAAAGATTACAGAAAATACAGGCAAGAAATTATAACAAGAAACATAAAGAAATTTAGAAGCACAAAACGAGTTTTCAAAGAACTAAACCAACATAAATCATGGATACAGAAACTTGGTAACGATGCGACGGAAACTAAAACAAGGAAAGATATTTTAGATTCGGCAACAAACTTCTACAAAGAACTATACAAGGAAAGACAAGACAACAACCGCAATAATATAGATAAACAAATGGCTGGAGTTAAAAATACAACTATCATCGAGCCAATAAGCGAAAACGAAGTATTCCAACACATTAAACACCTAAAGACTGAAAAGAGTCCTGGACCAGATGGACTAACAAACGAAGCTATAAAGGCAGGGGCACCTATCCTTCTTAAACCTCTTACCAGACTATTTAATATGGTATTAGACACTGAGACTGTACCAAAACAATGGTGTACCTCTGACATTGTTCTTCTCTATAAAAAAGGAAATGCAACGGACATTGGAAACTATCGACCAATCAGCCTACTCGCCAGCATATATAAACTCTTCGCATCAATATTATTGAGAAGAATAACACCAAAGATTGATGAGTCACAACCAATTGAGTAAGCAGGCTTCCGTTCTGGCTTCAGCACTACTGACCACATACACACATTAGAACAGGTCATAAATAAATACAAGGAGTTCAACAAACCTCTGTATGTAGTGTTTATAGATTACAGCAAAGCTTTTGACAGCATCAGCCATAAGTCAATCTGGAATGCGCTACGAGTATTTAATATCGACGATAAATACATAAATATTATAAAAAAAATATATGCCAACAGCACAAGCAAGGTAAAGCTCGAAACCAGAGGAATTGACTTCAAAATAGAAAGAGGAGTGAGACAAGGAGACCCTATGTCACCCAAACTGTTCATTGCAGTACTGGAGAACATATTCAGAAAGCTAGACTGGAAACACAAAGGCATAAAAATAAATGGAGCATACCTTAGCCATCCGCAATTTGCTGACGATATAGTAGTATTAGCCGAAAAAGCAGAAACAATACAAGAAATGATACAATTGCTTGCCCAAGAAAGCTCCAAGGTAGGACTAGAAATGAACGCAAACAAAACAAAAATAATGACAAACAGTGACGAAATGCCTATCAATGTGAATGGCAACAACATAGAATATACAAAGAACTATGTCTATTTGGGCAAACAAATATCATTCAGTAAGACTAGCAACGAAGAAGAAATAGAACGCCGAGTAAATGTCACTTGGAGGAAGTTTTGGTCATTAAAAGAAATACTAAAAGGAAACTACAGCCTAAGTACGAAAAAGGTGGTCATTGATAGTTGTCTCTTACCTTGTCTACTGTATGGATGCCAAACATGGGTATTTACGAATAAAGTCAAACTCAAGGTCAGGTCTACACAAAGAGCAATGGAACGGAGCATTCTCAAAACAAGGAAAATACATAAAATAAGAAGCAGCTCAATCAGACAAAAGACCAAGCTAACAGACGCACTCACACAAGCTCTAAAACTTAAGTGGAAATGGGCTGGGCACATCTCACGCCTCACCGATAAAAGATGGACAATACGGACTACACGATGGAAGGGACCAGATGGCAAAAGAAATGTTGGCAGACCGTATAGACGGTCGGCTGATGACATTATACAAACAGCAGGAAAAAGCTGGATGAGCCAGGCACTCGACAGACAGTCGTGGATGAAGATGGAGGAGGCCTTTACCCAAGAAGGGATCCAACTCTCCCAAGAAGTATAAATACTTATATTTAAGCACCTACTAACTTAATCCTAAGCTAAAATACTAACCCGTAAAAAAAAAACTTTGTACATAACTAGGAGTTTGGAATAAAAGGCTTGATTATTATTAGCTGCGGCGAGCTCGGGGCTTCGTAGGTAGTCATTCTGGTCAAGTGCGCGTATGGTGGCCACGCAGTTATTGACTTTGACGGACAAGGTGATCAGATCGTGCTGGTACTGAGTAGGTAACGATGGTAGCTTTCTCAATTGCATCGTTATATTGCTGACAATGCTGACAATAATATCGGGACGGCCAAACCTGAGTTCCAGTGCTTCCATAACTGCTGACGGCGGAGTGTTGCCAATCAGCAAGTCAGTCACTGCTTCCTTGGCCTCGCCTCGTAGGGATTTACGTAGGCGCCACAGGTTCTCACTGTCACTGAATCTACACACACGTGACGAATCATCATAAGCGCTTTTGAAATGTAGCCACTCGATACTGTCACCACTAAAGGCAGGTAGCTCACGAGGCATGGCGAGACGGCTCAAAAGTTTATCTTCGTGCTTAGCACATGATGTAGATTGGTTCATCAGATCCTTCAGCGTATGGGCACGCTGTTGGATGCTGTGGTCGTGCTGGACGGGTGATGGGCAGTGCGTGTCCAGCCACTTCTCCACGTTATCGTGCACTCGGTTCTCGATGGGCGGGGACGAACAATAGGCACCGCAAGGACTTCGTCAGGAGAGACATCCGTGCCGACGCGACTAGCCTTCTCGCTATCCCGTTCGACTTTGGCAAGATCAGCCTCAAGCTTTTTCTCAATTAACTCCATCTGAATCCTGGCTTTAGCTTCCGCCGCTTCCAATTCGAGCTGTTTACGACGTGCGATTGAAGACATTGTGGTTTTCTTTGTACAAATGGTGGTTCTCGAAGCACACGTTGATTGCTGCGCAATACCGGGAGTCGCCATTTTGACGGCATGTTTCGGCATCGGCGTCGATTCGTGTCCTTCTCGCGACGATTGAGGAACATTCGTGTCGCAATGAAGGCTCATGTTTAACTCCTTCTTCGTAGGTGCAAATTCCAGCTTCCTAGAATCCAAAAGTGCCTGTCGTTGCCGGCGCGTAAGAACGTTCGATGGCGTTTCGTCCGACATGTTGAAACGCAACTGTACAGTTCACTGATTTTACGAATCCGCTCGAATGGACCAAGACTTTTTGTAGGCGATTAAATAAAACCACGTTTTGAATTTTAACAGAGATGCAGCTGGTATGCAGGCAGAGGTTGAACCATGTGTTTTTAAAATTGAAAATTGAAATTGTTTCGGAACCACGTCGAGAGTGGGCAGTCGTTCGCGACCCTTGTACAGTTACCACTACCCACATGGTAGAAAAAATAGGATTTTTTATTTGAAAATTCTGCGTACACCCACAACTTTATCTTATTTATTTAAATAACAAAACAACCAACAGATGGCGTTACTTGTTGCTGATAAAACATTTTAATAGCAGAAAGTGCAAACAAATTATGCTCCCAAGTAGGTGGGTACCACAGATGAAGATATCCCAAAATCTGCAGTGGGTACATAATAAACCTACGGGCTAGAGAAACAAATCTTAACCTAAATAATTGTGTACACAAAATAAAACGTGTGTCGTCTACACCATGTGTAATGTCCAATCCAACCTTATTTATTGCTAGATGGTGATGTACCCCAATCTACTTTTTCTATGAATAGAATATACGTCTAGAAATGGTAAAAAAACGTTATTGACTTTTCTATTTCGTAATTATGGAGCCACACCGACCAAATGCAAGACAATTATTCACACATTTTTGTTTTATTCAACAATTGGGTCATCAGCAGCTTAAGATCCCGATTGAACTAAAAAAGCGGCCGCCCGTCACTCTCAGTTTCTGTTCGTACACTCATGTTCAATGAAAAAGGCAAAATAAAAAAGGAAATACAGGGTGCCAATATAAACTACCTACGATAAACTTTGTTCTACCTACATTTTTTTGAATTTCTAATAGAAACTGACGATAAAATGAATGAACTCCTTCGAAACTGGCCAATACCTACGTACGTAATTCTCGGTTTCACTCATTCTTGATAGCAGTGAGCGAGATAAACAGAACAAACCTTGCACTGAATGCTCATAATTTGGGAAATCCCGAGTGCCCTGCTTCTATAAATATATAATATTAATATCATTAATTTGATTCATTATGTTTATCAATTGGGTATCTTTAGTTTTGAAATAAAGACGGTTGCCCTTCTAGCGTCATATTGACCCGCCTAAAAGTCGTTAGAAGTCGCCAAAAACTTTTTTCTCGCTAAATTTAGAATTTTGCCCGCTAAACACCCACAAAATCCCCTAGTTCTAGCGACAAAGTCGCTAGAACGGCAACACTGATCAAATTATAAACACGACTAATACACGCGACGTTATGAGAGAAAATGATAAAATTTGAAAACAAACTAGCGAATTTGCACGGGTCGCGGGCGGGCTGTCGGCAATCTGACGTCGTCATACCAGGCAATAAAACTTTAATAACTTCGTCATTTATTGATGGATTTAAATCATTTTTATGATAAAATAATCATAATGTCATATGCACATCCGCCCGCTCCATCAAAATCAAACATTCTGTAATGTGAATGGTCCTCATTATTGACACAATGACATGATTATATAGATAGAATATACTTTATTGCACAAAAGCACAACAATTTAGTAGGTAGTGCTTGATTAAAAAATTTACAGAGAAACAAGAAAATTATAATAATAATAATATGTACAAGTAATAATTCGTATCTTTACCATTAACATAAATAAAAACACATACAAACATAATAAGATATAAATACTAGTCACATTAATACTTACTTAATAGATACATACACAATAATACATATATATTTTACGTACCGAATTATTCTAGCGAAAGAAAGTGGTTATAGACTCTAGCTAGATCTGAAGATATTTATTAAGGTTGCCTCGAGATATTCGAAGGGAAGACTGTTCCATAGCTGAGTGGCTTTTACAGCGAAAGTTTTGTGGTGTCCTACAGTACAGGCGTCCGGAGCACCAAGCTGCAGCCGCTTCGAGTGCCGCCCTGTGCGCTCGGCTCCGTAAAGTGGGCTGAAGGATTCGGAGAGGTAGTTTGGGGATAGTGGGTTACAAAAGATTTTATATAGAAGGCATAATGTGTGCAAATCTCGACGCTTTCTGATTTTTAGCCACTTCAGTTGGGTGCGGAAGACTGATACGTGATCGTATTTCCGCAACCCAAAGACGAAGCGGATGCAAAGGTTTTGTAGTCTCTCTAGTTTGTTTAGCTGCTCCTCTGTAGCGTCGGGATAGCACACATCTGCATAATCCAGGATAGAGAAGAGCAACGAGTTAACCAGTGTCATTCTAGTAGATTGTGGTAAGAAGTTTTTCATTAGCTTAAGAGAGTGCATGCTTCCATACATTCTCTTGCTAATCTGAGCAACCTGGGAGTCCCACGATAGATTACTAGTAATATACAAGCCAAGATTTTTTACCTCCGAGCAGTACGTACTGTAGCGGAAAGTTGTTGTATTTTACGGGTGTCAATGATTTTACGTTTAGTCTGGAAATAAAGTAGTTACTACCAACGATCATTACCTGAGTCTTACTAGGATTTATGGAGAGCCCATACTCCTGAGTCCATTGATGAATCGCGCTGAGGTCTGCCGTCATGGTGTCGATACCTTGATCTATATCACAGGGGTCGAAGCTGAGATAAAGCTGGACATCATCAGCGTAGAGATGAAATGATGAGAATCTGATTTTAGATACAAGAGTATTGATAAAAATGGAGAAAAGTAATGGTGAGAGCACACTGCCTTGAGGGACTCCTATACCTACTGGGCACCAATTAGAGGTGATGTCGCCAATTTTGACACACTGCGAGCGCTCCTTCAGATAAGATTTGAACCAATTGATACTGTCTGCACAGAGGTTTAAGGAGCGCAGCACAGCCAAAAGTAAATCATGGTCGACACAGTTAAATGCGTTGCTGAAGTCAAGAAGTGTGATGAGGGTAAGCTTTTTGCTGTCAATGGCACGTCGAATGTCGTCTGTAATTTTGATGAGTGCCGTGGAAGTGCTGTGAGCAGGGCGGAAGCCGGACTGAAAGGGTGAGAGATGGTTATTTTCCCTAAGAAAAGAAGAGAGCTGACGGTCGACAGCATTTTCGATGATTTTCGATAAGAATGGTAAAATGGAAATCGGACGATAGTCCTTCAAATCGGGAATAGCCGCCTTTTTGGGAATAGAGATAATGAATGCCTTCTTCCAGTCTGACGGGAAACAACAGGTTGAGATGGAGGAGTTAATGATGTGAGCTAGCTGAGGAGCAACGAGGTCAAGGATCGGGAGAAGTATCTTCCGACCAATGCCATCGTGGCCTACTGCTTTTGTACCGATACTCGAGAAAATTTTCGCTATCTCACACGCGTTGACCGATGTGAAGCTGAAAGGAGCCGAAACACTTGAAGACAGTTGTGCTAGGTTATCAATTGTCTGCTCTTTGGTTTGGTCATTTATTTGGGCGGAAGCTGATGAAAAGTGCTGATTTAGTTTATTAGCGTCAGCAGATGAATTCGCAGCACTTTTTGCCTTCCCAAAACCTAGCTCACGCAATACCTTCTAGATATTAGCTGGCGTACAACCCTCGATGACACTAAATATATTACGACGCTTAGCGTTTCTAATCGCATGGTTGCACCTATTTCTTGCTTCTTTGAACCTTATGAACGCGTCCTCATAGGGTTTTGACGGTACTTGCGATAAAGGCATTTCTCCTAGCCTTCAGCTTACGAATGTCGTCCGTCAGCCATGGGGCCGGTCGACGCTTCATACGGACAGGGCGTATTGGGGCATGTTTGTCATAGAGTTCGTTAATATTTGTATTGAATATTTCAAGTTTTTGATTGACGTCGCTCGTAGAACACAGCTCAGACCAGTCCAGGCTCTCAGCGTCCATGCGTAGTTTTTCGTGATCCAACGCCGAGAAGTTTCGTTGCATCACGACCCTTGTTTTAACTTTGGGTTGTATAAATTATATGGTATTAATTTAAAAAAAACTGTAGGTGGTAAAAATTCACAATGTATTTGCTAAATTTACAACTTTGCAGTTACCCAATTATTTGGGACAATGCCGTTCACTTGCAACATACAATCATACGAATGTGTAACCATGTCACCCATTAACATCTTGACTTCGAGACGTTATTACCCCACGCCCTTTGTGCTTAAGAACATTTTGGCACCATCAATTTGTACATTTTGACACTGATACCATTATTATCCATTGACATCTTTACTTTGGGACGTTTATTACCCTACGCCAGTGAAAGCACTATTTTTACGTGCTGTCAAAATACACATAAATCCGTTTGAAATTGTTGAATAACACTAGGTATCTCTCTGCTGTGACAGCAGGGTGTATTTACTCTATGCTCATACATAAAAAAACGATATTTCAACGCCTCAGGAGGAGCACCAGTAGAGCTAACGGCGCGAGGAGCGGAGCGACGCTCGCTTGGTGGGGCGCGGCGTCCGTGGCGGGTGCGGGGTCCGTGGGGGGCGCGGCGTCCGTAGGGGGCACGGGGTCCGTGGGGGGCGCAGGGTCCGTGGGGGGCGCGCTGCAGGCGGGCGCGCGCGCACCCGGCCCGAGGCACGCCGAGTACGCCATGAGGTGCGGCAGCTGGCTCTGCTCGAACAGCCCCGAGAACAGCTCGTGGCCCGCGCCCAGCGCGAACACGCCTACGTCGTCCCCGCCGTGCGTCTCGGACTCCAACGGCACCTCGGCGTGCGTGCGCCAGCGCGGAGACCCTGTGGGGTGAACACGGCCGGTGAAAACCACAACTACATATTAGCGATTTATCTTTTCACTTAGGATAGAGATGCGACAGAAGCACTCACCGATGTTCGCGTCACCGGTAACATCGGGCCTGGAGCCGGCGGCGTCGGGCTTGCGTGCGCCGGGGCCGTTCGTGTACGAGAGGGTCATGTACGGCACGGCGTCGTCGCCGAGGTCGCGCGACGGCCCGAGGATGTCGTTGCCGCGGCCCGAGTAGCCATTGAACGCCATCACGTGGGCGTGGTCCGAGGTGACCACTATCAGCGAGTCCTCGGGGTCCAGAATCTCCTGCGCCGCGGCGACGGCGCGGCTGAGCTCGATGGTCTCGTCGAGCGCCAGGCGCGGGTAGTTGTCGTGGTGCGCGTGGTCGATGCGGCCGCCCTCCACGAAGAGGAAGAAGCCGCGGGGGTTGCGCGCGAGGGAGCGGATGGCCACCTCCGTGAGCTCCGCGAGCGTGGGCTCGGCCTCGGGGTCCGCCTCCATGTTGTACTGCAGGTGCGTGTCCTCGAACAGCCCCAGCAGGTAGTCGGGCGGCGACGCGCTCAGCGCGCGCAGGTCCCGCGCATGCCACACGTACGCGTGCGTCAGGTTGCGCGAGGCCTTGTCCTCGCGCCATTCCGCCACCAGGTCGCGCCCGTCGGTGCGCCGCCCGCGAGTGCCTTCCTCGTCGACCGTCGAGTTAGGGAGGAACTCGCGCCGTCCGCCGCCCAGGATCACCTGCGTTCGTACAGAGTGGTAGTTAGATTGGGAACCCAGCCAACGGTAGGAAGCGATTCATCACTGCAAGACAGGCGTCGCGCACCTTGAACTGGTCTCCGGGCGCCATGCGCAGCAGCTGCAGCGCGATGTCGGGGCAGGCGGCGGGCTCGTGCCCGTCGGCGCGCACCTGTGCGTCGTTCTCCCAGTTGCGGTTGGCACTCTTCGCGTACGCACCCGCCGGGGACGCGTGCGTCACGCGCGTCGTCGTCACGATACCTGAACGGTGGGCGTCGAAAGGATGTTACTAGAGATCGAAAGCGATAGCGCACCGATATCACTACATTTTCCCAAATTATTTTTCCGTTTAATTCATACAATAAGTGTTCGGGGCGGGGCACTCACCGGCATCGCGGCCGTCGGCGAGGGCCCACTCGGCGAGCGAGGGCACCTGTAACGCGGGGTCGCGGCCGGCAGCACAGTCCCCGCGCAGCACCGCCGCCGGCGCGCCCAGCACGCCCTGGTTTGTCTTCACGCCGCACAGGTACGCCGTCGCCGTGCACGCCGAGTCCGGGATCTGCGCGTCCACGCAGTATGTCTGGAAAGTGAAGGGTCCGGAGTGAGCTGGTGGCGTCGGGCGGTGCCTGGGGCGCGCAGCTGGCGACGCGTACCTTGGCCAGGCCGACGGTGGGGAAGGCCTCGAAGGAGAGCTGCGCCTCCTCGCCCGGGCCGCCAGCGCGCTGGCCCAGCAGCGTGCGCGCGGCCGCCAGCGTGGGCACGGACATGCCGTCGCCGAGGAACATGACGACGTTGCGCGCGCGGCCCGCACCCCGCGCCGCGCCGCGTGCCTCCCGCGCCGCCACGCCCGCCGCCGCCTCGCCGTACCAGTGCTGCGCCGTGCTCTCGGCGGGGTCGGGGAGGCGGGCGGCGGGCGGCGCTGGCGAGTTGCCGTGGTAGCGGTCGGCGCCGACCGCGGCGGCCAGCACGGCGACGATCACTAGGAGCGGCGGTCGCGTCGCGCCCATGCTTGCTGCGGATGCGACTGCCCGGAGGTGTGACAGATCCCCTATATGTATTCTGGTGAACTATCTTATCAAGTCGGATTAGATGACAACGTGAAACCTTCCTCAATCACAAGAGTGATCACCTCGTGCGAAAGTGCGTGTCAGACGAATGTACTGGTTTAGATACCAATTAAAATAGTGTATGATAACATAACGCGAATATCTTATATTTTACTAGCTGTCACCCGCTACTTCGTTAGCGTGGAAGGTAGGGTACCTAACTAAAGGTAGGGCAATAAGACATCATTTTTATCTATTGATCTCGTAAAAGTTCTCCCTCGTGGTCCTATTAATGGAACAAAATAATGGGACGAAAAAACATCGTAAAAAAACTACTCGAAATCAGCTGAAACCCTATTGTGAGTCGCAAATTCCTGAATGCAATTTTAATTTAATTTTAATTTATTTGGAAAACAAACAGCTTATTGTACAAAATTGGTTGAAACTTATGGGTAACTTAAGCCTAGTAGTTTTCGCTTATGGGTAGTCAATATGAAAAGTGTCCTTAAAAACTTAAAAGCAATCCATGAGTGCTTAGAACTGATAAACTAACAATTTAAACAAAGCTATATTAATAATGCAATGTTAATATTTTGGTACCTATGTTCTACTTGTAAGGTTAGGTTACTTAGTTGTTTGCATTTGATTATTTCAAGAACGAACAACTACTTACGGTGTAAATAAATGGATCAGGGGATTTCTGGAACTCTTGTCCACAAATCCCCTGTGCGTCTTCTCTCTGAGCCGGCAGGGGATTTCTGGACAAAAAGTCCAGGAATCCCCTTCGCAGGGGATTATGGCAGGGGATTATTGGAATAAGCCAATTTTTGCTTACTTACTGCCCTCCGCCAAAACACCCCGTTTTTAGGGTCTCGAGATAGATTTCGAAGCCCTTATGGTCTCGCAGTCTGTCCTTTTTTGACGTGACAACGTCTTATAATTCAATAGAGCCGGCTGCACGCACGAAAAAACATGACGTCATGCGGCGTTACCTCGCTATGACGTCATGCGGCGTTACCTCGCTCTGAGGCGTTCCATGTAAGACTTGAAGTGCAAGCGAGAGCGGTGAGCAAAGCGAACCGCAATGCGACTATTGGGGAACTGCACGGCGAGCGAAGCGACCCGTGATGTGACCCCCCTCGCCCCCTGTCCCCTGCCCTCCTCAACCCCCTTTCCCATCAAAAAATCTGATATGGGTATCGTTTTCGACTAACATGGGGGTGAGGATTACGAATTTGATGACTGCGGGCGTGTGTCGGATTGTCGGATTGCGGTGAGCGAATCGAACCGCAATACGTCACACAGCTTGCTGCGTGGCAGTACGAGCGGGTTCTTTTGGGGAACTGCACGGCGAGCGAAGCGAGCCGTGCCCCCCCCCCCCCCCCCCCCCCCCCCCGGAACCCCCTTCCCCATAAAAAATCTGATATGGGTATCGTTTTCGACTAACATAGGGGCGAGGATTACGAATTTGATGACGGCTGTGACCCTAGTGTGCCACACCCCCGTAACCCCCTTCCCCATAAAAAATCTGATATGGGTATCGTTTTCGACTAACATAGGGGCGAGGATTACGAATTTGATGACGGCTGTGACCCTCGTGTGCCCCCCCCCGGAACCCCCTTCCCCATAAAAAAATCTGCTATGGGTATCGTTTTCGACTAACATAGGGGCGAGGATTACGAATTTGATAACGGCTGTGACCCTCGTGTGCCCCCCCCCCCGGAACCCCCTTCCCCATAAAAAAATCTGATATGGGTATCGTTTTCGACTAACATAGGGGCGAGGATTACGAATTTGATGACGGCGGTTCGCTTCGCTCACCGCAATTCGACACACGTCACACAGCAAGGCGAGCGAAGCGAGCCATGCTGCGTGGCAGTACGAGCGGGTTCGTATTACGGTGAGCGAAGCGAACCGCAATGCGACTTTTGGGGAACTGCACGGCGAGCGAAGCGAGCCGTGCTGTGACCCTCGTGTGCCCCCAGCACCCGCCGGAACCCCCTTCCCCATAAAAAAAATGGTTGTCTGTAAAGTCGGTTTACTGACGATAGACGTGACAACTCAGAGCGAGGTAACGCCGCATGACGAGGTAACACCGCATGACGTCATGTTTTTTCGTGCGTGCAGCCGGCTCTATCGAATTATAAGACGTTGTCACGTCAAAAAATTTGATATGGGTATCGTTTTCGACTAACATGGGGGCGAGGATTACGAATTTGATGACGGCGGTTCGCTTCACTCACCGCAATACGACACACGTCACACAGCAAGGCGAGCGAAGCGAGCCTTGCTTTGTGACACCACACATACTTATATGGGTATCGTTTTCGACTAACTCGAACTCGTAGATTACGAAAAAGATGTCCATTTCAAAATCCAAGATGGCTGACATTTTTGACGTGACAACGTCTTATAATTCGATAGAGCCGGCTGCACGCACGAAAAAACATGACGTCATGCGGCGTTACCTCGCTCTGAGACGTTGTCACGTTCAACTATCGTCAGTAAACCGACTTTACAGACAACCAATTTTTTTTGCTCTTTATTAACTCAGCAACTACCTAAAACTAAAACTACAAAAAAAAAATAACAACATGAAAATGAACATTTTCCTTTTAGAGAAGTCTGTGTGTAGAACACCTTTTGAAAAACGGCACCTCATCAAGTAGGGTATCAAAATGAAAATGAAAGAATCAAAATCAAAATCAAAATCAAATACTCTTTATTTCCATAAATACAAAAAATGTACACCTAGAAAAGGTCAAATTATAAAACTAAACACTGACACGAAAATAAAGTGATATATTTGATTTCTGTCACTTCGGTACCTATGTAGACTAAAGTAAAGAAGCTACGAAGAAACCTTTAATGGTTTTATTTTTCGAGCTGGAGCAAAACTCGTCCCAAGCATTTTTATCGTCTAGATAATCTGAAATTTTGTAGTAAGTAAGCCTTTTTACAAAGGACATGTTTGACAATATGTTTTTTTAGCATCATCAGCAGTTTGACCTAAGTAGGTTACTCGTGCCGCGAGCCGGACCGGGCGCCTGCGGAGGTCAGTGCATCAGCAACGCTCATCCATACCGCACTCATTAACATCATAGTAGTCGTAGTTTTATACAATACAGCTATTGTTCCATATACTCGACTTTACTTTAAATCAGCATCCCGGGAAGAGCTAGCCGCGATTCCTACAAAACATAAACGTAAAGGACAAATCAGTGAACGGAAAAAACATTTGCATGTAAAAAGCGAATACATCTGTGACTTCTTACGCACGAGGCATATAGACAGGGTGACTGGAACTCAACCCGCCATAGCGAATTCGGAAATAGAGTAGGTCATTTGCTAATTATTGGACCTTTCTTTCCCTTACTTAAGTTTTATAGTTTTGGTGTTATTATGTCAATTTTTATACGCTATTGAGATTTTTCCAAAATTTGACCTTCAAGCATTCGAAACTTTTTTTTCTTCTTTTCAATGCAGTATTTTTTAAATTTTTGTTGGTAGTCATCAACATTTGTGATTAAAATACGTCAGAACTTTTTTAGTTATTAAAGAGGAAATTAAGCTTAGTCTTCCCACCACGGAAACTAGGAAAAGATATCGGGCATGTGTTAGACATCGCGGGCATCAATTCGAGCAGAATCTTTAATTTCAACTCAATTTTAATTTTTGCTTTTGATGCCCGAAATTTTGACCTAATTACCGATTTTAAATCGTAAAAGTATTTTTTTAAATAAATAATTTAAGTACACTAAGCAACTAGTTTCTTTTATTTATTACCTACTCATAAATTTGCAAAACTACTCTGCGAAATTCGCTTAATCGTTTCGTTGGCACTTTTACTAAAAATGAGAAAATTAACTTAGGGTAGAATAAATTATTCCAACAACGTAGTTTTTTTATTATTTTAGCATAAATTTTTTCGTTAAGTTATTTTTTTGAGTAACTTTTTTTTAAAGCGTAATATCTCATTTAGAGACTCTGAGGTATTTTAATCACAAAATATGTTTATGACTTCCAACAAATATTAAAAAATACTGCATTGAAAAGAAAAAAAATTTACGAATGCTTGAAGGTAAAATTTTGGAAAAATTTCAATAAAGTATAAAAATTTACATATCACCAAAACTATAAAACTTAAGTAAGGGAAAGTAAGGTCCAATAATTAGCAAATGACCGCTTCTATTTTCGAATTCGCTATGGCGGGTTGAGTTCCAGTCACCCTGTATTATCCATAGATTGTACCTTTAGCATTTAATTGAATTATTTCGTTTCTTTGCTGGAGAAAAACATTGTGTTTTATTTTCATATTTTACAAAACAGATAATATGACACCATCACAAATTCAATCACTATTTAGACATGCATATTATACAACATTGCGTAGATGGATGCGCATGCTTTTTATCTATATTTTAGTTTCTCGTTGGACGTGATGTGTAAATTATCAAACCCTTCAGTAAATCCTAAGTCGAGGGGTGAAGCCCTAAAAAAGAAGCCTTTTGCTTAAGTTAGGCTACATTCTTAATTGACGTCGTGAATGAAATGAACGAAAGTCTCCGTTTCAGGTCTGGCCAAAATGGCTATTTTGTCAGTATGTCCGTACTCCTCTACAGGTCGTATTTTACAACCGATCGGTATGAAACTTTGTGTACAGATTCTATGATTTTATAGAATTTTATTGTCGTCGGGATTTTTTGATTAAAGGCGTACTTCTTCCACAATAAGGCAAAAAGGCGGATTTGGAATATCTCCGCTATAAGAGATCTGATTTTGATGATTGTATTTTTAATTGAAAGGTAATAACTTTAAACTGTTCTTATAAAAATTTGGTAAAGATCGGATGAGGATTTTCGGCATGACGAGCAGAATAGCTCCGCAAAATGCAGTAATATGCAAGAGAGCATTTACAGTACAGCGCCACCTATTAGAACATCTTTGTAACACATCGAGAGTTATATGAAATAGCGCGGCCGCATACACCGTCGTCGTCGGTTAAATAATAACAAAAACTTTGGGCTGATGGATCAACGCCATCTATTGAAACCTAGGTACAGAATTTCGAGCTTTGTTGAGGAACGTAACTTAGGTACTTTGTATGGACAATTGGTATAATGGTTGATGTGTTTGTGCACAAAAATTCAATGCACACCACACTAGCGTAAACCAATATTTAAGTACCTACCTACTTATAAGGGTTTTTCTGATGTTTGGGTATACCACAGAAATCTGAATAACTAATAAGATTTCTGTGGGGTATACCTACCTGGGTATCTACTTAGGTAGGTAACATAGAAATTAGGTACTTACCTATAATACTTATGACAAGATTAGCACCATTATAGGAAGGCTGGTGCCTACCTATGCTGGTGCTTATTCTGATAAGTAAGCACCTTTGCTCCGTGATACATAAGATGCTTTCATACTGGCATGGCGATTTGCAAGGAGTCACCGCCGAAAAACATGGTTGAAAGGGTAACCATTTCGACTATTTTCAAAATATACCTACCGAACCTACCTACCAAAATATCCCGTTTTAAATTACTTTAGTGCATTAAAAAAGTTAGTGTTCGCGACGTCTACTGTTCGTAGAACTACTAGTAATATTAGTAGGATTGTAGGATTAGGATAGGGATAGGATGTAGGCTGTGGATAGTAACCCTCTCTATAAGAGGTCATGGGCAGTGGACGTTATCAAGACCAGTTTGAACACTCGTGCAGTCGTGCGCCCTTATGTGAAAGACATTAGGAGGAAGAGAGAACGATTTGAAAGCAAAAGGAATAAAAACACTGTGGATTTTATTATTTTAATTAGTAGCTAAGCTTATTATCCAAAAAAGGAGCTAGGTAAAGTACTGTACAATATCAAAAACTATCACAAATGAAAACCCATTCTACATCCTAACACATTCTTAACGGCATCAACGTCTGAAGAGAAGTACCAATAGAGCAAATGGTGCGAGGAGCGGAGTGACACTAGCTCGGTGGGGCGCGGCGTCCGTGCCTGGCGTGGGGTCCGTGGGGGGCGCGGGGTCCGTGGGGGGCGCGCTGCAGGCGGGCGCGCGCGCGCCCGGCCCGAGGCACGCCGAGTACGCCATGAGGTGCGGCAGCTGGCTCTGCTCGAACAGCCCCGAGAACAGCTCGTGGCCCGCGCCCAGCGCGAACACGCCGATGTCGTCCCCGCCGTGCGTCTCGGACTCCAGGAGCACCTCGGCGTGGGTCTGCCAGCGCGTTGATTCTGCGAGAGTTATGCGATATAATAAGTAGGTAGGTACAATTAGTAAAAGTCGAACTGAGACGATCACACTCACCGATGTTCGCGTCGCCCGTGACGTCGGGCCTGACGCCGCCGACGTGCGCGCGCGCGCCGGGGCCGTTGGCGTACGAGAGCGTCATGTACGGCACGTTGTCGTCACCGAGGTCGTCGGACTTGCCGAGGATGTCGTTCCCGCGGTGCGAGTAGCCGTTGATGCTCATCACGTGAGAGTGGTCCGAGGTGACCACTATCAGCGAGTCCTCGGGGTCCAGCATCTCCTGCGCCGCGGCGACGGCGCGGCTGAGCTCGATGGTCTCGTCGAGCGCCAGGCGCGGGTAGTTGTCGTGGTGCGCGTGGTCGATGCGGCCGCCCTCCACGAAGAGGAAGAAGCCGCGGGGGTTGCGCGCGAGGGAGCGGATGGCCACCTCCGTGAGCTCCGCGAGCGAGGGCTCGGCCTCGGGGTCCGCCTCCATGTTGTACTGCAGGTGCGTGTCCTCGAACAGCCCCAGCAGGTAGTCGGGCGGCGACGCGCTCAGCGCGCGCAGGTCCCGCGCATGCCACACGTACGCGTGCGTCAGGTTGCGCGAGGCCTTGTCCTCGCGCCATTCCGCCACCAGGTCGCGCCCGTCCGTGCGACGCCCGCGAGTGCCTTCCTCGTCGACCGTCGAGTCAGGGAGGAACTCGCGCCGTCCGCCGCCCAGGATCACCTGCAATTTACATCAAATCAACTTGCATAATCGTATGATGTATGTAGAAGGCGCTCACTTAGGTATTTGATTTATCTTTATAAGATTGTAGTGACCCAAAATTTAGGTAAACACTTTTCCTTGCATTGCATAATACTGTCACGCTTTCAGCGTGAACCTACCTTGAAGCGGTTACCAGGTGCACTGGTAACGAGCTGGGTCGCAATGTCGTTGCAGATGAGGGGGTCCTGTCCGTCGGCGCGCACCTCCGCGTCGTTCTCCCAGTAGCGGTTCGCGGTCTTCGCGTACGCGCCCGCCGGGGACGCGTGCGTGATGCGCGTCGTCGTCACGATACCTGCGGCACGACCACTCATTACTACTGTGCTACCGGAGACCGCGGACGGAAATAAATGACGGTCAAGTTGACTGCAAAGCGAGGTACTCAGGAACGTACCAGCATCGCGTCCGTCGTCGAGCGCCCACTCGGCGATGGAGCGCACGTGCGCGCCCTCGGCCGTGGAGGCGGCGCAGTCGCGGCGCGGCACGGCGCCTGTCACGCCGATAGTGCCGTAGTTAGCCTTCACGCCGCACAGGTACGCCGTCGCGGTGCACGCCGAGTCCGGGATCTGCTGGTCCACGCAGTATGTCTGGAACGTGAAGGGTCCGGAGTGAGCTGGTGGCGTCGGGCGGTGCTTGGGGCGCGCAGCTGGCGACGCGTACCTTGGCCAGGCCGACGGTGGGGAAGGCCTCGAAGGAGAGCTGTGCCTCCTCGCCCGGGCCGCCAGCGCGCTGGCCCAGCAGCGTGCGCGCGGCCGCCAGCGTGGGCACGGACATGCCGTCGCCGAGGAACATGACGACGTTGCGCGCGCGCCCCGCACCCCGCGCCGCGCCGCGTGCCTCCCGCGCCGCCACACCCGCCGCCGCCTCGCCGTACCAGTGCTGCGCCGTGTTCTCGGCGGGGTTGATGACGCGGCCAGTGCGCGCCGAGCCGCCGGGTGCCTCGCCGTGGTAGCGGTCGGCGGCGCTGCCCCCGAGGACCAGCAGGATCAGGAAGGCCGCGCGCATGCTTGCCGTGGAGAGGTGCATCTCGCGGCGCTGCGGCGGAGCGAGTGGCCGACCGGGCGAGTGTCTCGACAATATATCGCTCGGATCATAAATCGTCTATCTAATCTCGGTTACAGATATAATTGAATCTTGCGTCGTTCACCGATATGAGCCCGCTCCGACCGACTGAAGGTTCAAATAAATGTTGACCACTCGTCTCCGATGCTGCGTATTCATTTGTTAGTTTCTCTACATAGATAAACCTTTGCTAGTCGTTTTGATAATTTACAAACAACCTACCTATTTTTTTGGTCTCATCTACTCGTATTACCATAAGGCTCCATGAACAATGGCTTAGGGACCACAATCTTAAAATAAATCTATATAAAACATAAAAGATAGAGAAAACTGGGTGACTCATTAAGAGATCTGTGAAACTACAACGGCTACGAAGCTGAAATTTTGCATGGAGGTTCCTTTCAGGACGTAGGCACGGTCTAAAAATGGATTTTTGGAAATTCGTATTCTAAGGGGGTCAACGGTCATTTTAATAATAACGTCAGAATGGTATTTCGTCGACTGTATCTGGTACAAATGAATTTTATTCTGACGAAATCGGCTGTTATAATTTAATTTAAAATCGGGTGCCTCCACCACGGGGGCGTCACACACCGGGGGCCTAACCCACGAACCTGTAAGTTCTTCTCATAGTAACATACATAATCCCGCATAGTCTTGTTTTATATATTATTTGCTGATTAGTTTGTACAGAACAGTCCATCAATGGAACAGTCAGCTCGTTTTTCTGCGCCCTGGTTTTGCTTTCTGTTCTATGAAGTTGTCGTCTTCTTTTCATAAGTCTGTGGTGCGTGTTTGCAGTATTATCTGTTTTTGTGGATGTCTGTTTTTTCTTCCAGCCTTTTGCATGCTTTCCTTGATAGCTAGTGCTAGGTTGTCATGATACGTTTGTACTGTTGTTGTTTCCTTCCATTGCAATAAGCTGGGTTTGTTCTTTTAAAAGATCTTTGTAGGTTTTTATTTCTTCTCCTTCTTTGAGTGAGCTTATTTGTCTGCTAGTAAACCCAGTTCTGCTTTCTTTCAGTGCAGTAAGTAGCACTGTTGCTCTCACCGTCCGGTTGTGATCCGGTGGTCAGACGGGTAATTAACTTGTAGAACTTCTATATTTGGACACAGATCTGGGCAATTTGATAACACAGTTTATTTCACTTTTGTATTGCTTGTGTGGGGATATCCAGGTCTACCTATTTTTCGGTGTTTTCTTAAAGAAAGTATTTAAGATGGCTAATTTATTTTCCAGAGCAAAGTCAATAAGCCTCTGCCCTCTGTCATTCCTTTGCCCATATCCATTTGGTTTCATTACTAAGTACTCTTCTTTTTTTGGTTGCCCAATTTTTGCACATACATTTTGGTACATAATGTATAGATAACTCGTGCGTCGCAGGCGGACCTTCGCCCACCGCGCCACAGCGGTCGTCATAATATAAGTAGATAACTTACCGTTATTAACTGACGACCTCTGTGGCGCGGCGGGCGAAGGTCTGCCTGCGACGCAGGAGGTTGCGGGTTCGATTCCCGCCTCGGGACAAATATTTGTACGATCTGCAGATATTTGTTCAGGGTGTTCTGGTCGTTTTCTATGTATAATAAAAATATCTATCTATGTACTCGTATATTATTATGTATATCAGTTATCTAGTAGGTACCCATAACACAAGCTCTGCTTACCTGGGGCTAGATAATGCTGTGTGAATTGTCCAGCATTATTTATTATTATTATTATTATTCCAAGCTGACGAGCAATCTCCTTATTACTCTTTTGCTGTTCGAATGAACCGCGATCTTAGTTCTCACAATATTGCTGATATGCGCCATCTCCTTCAATATTCTTTAATTCTCTTACAATTCAAACCACCAAGTCAAGACTCGAATCGAGAATGACAGTTACCTTTTCTTTGTTCACCAACATTGTTTTCAGATCTACCCTCATTTTTTTCTATCCAGTGTAAAGAGATGCCGTAAATAAAATCCGCTGCCAAACACTGATAACGTGATAACACAAAAATGACAAGGCTTTGATAACGAATTCATTGGTTTATTTGGTTAGTGCAGTCGTTACTTGTCATGCGAGCGATTGGATGCCTGAGTGGTTCGGTCCAACTTGGTGATACAATTTTAGCTTCTTAGATAAAAGATAGATTAGATAGGTGCGGCGGCAGATTTGGCCGAAGATCTCAAGAGGCGCAAATATGCAGGTCTCGACAGAGCCTACACATTTGCTCCCCTTGGAGTCGAGACCCTAGGTCCGTGGGGTACCGAGGCTCTTCGGGTTTTCAAAAAACTATCTGAGCGTCTGGTCGAAGCGACGCGTGACCCGAGAGCTGGTGAATATCTGGCACAGCGTATCAGCATTGCCATACAGCGTGGCAATGCAGCCAGCGTCTTGGGGACGCTTCCGACTGGTGTTGATATGGATCAGTTGAGCTATCTGTAGACTGTTTGCAACAGTCGGCAGTTAGCTCAATTGTTTCAATTGTAAATACTAGTATAATTTTCTTTGTGAATAAATGCTTCTTAGAATTTTAGTAAAAGATTTTTATATCGGGCTACAAATGCAAACTTGAGCTATTTGAGGGGTTACCAATTAATGCTTCTGTCTATACAGTGTGAGTCTTTATAAAGTGCACATACTAAAATGGGTGAAAATATACTCAATTTTATCGACAGAAAACAAGTTAAAAAAATTCTAAAAAATATATTAACTTTTATATGGCCATTATAATATTTTTGATAAACACTGTCTACCCAATACAAACAAACTGTTATTACTTTTGAACTAAGAGTCGTATCTCTATGAATCAAAATTAATTATGATCTCTAATGGTAGGCCGTGCTTATAAACCACAAATTTTAATGCTTTAAAAAATACACACTATAAATTAATAAATAAATGATAATGGAAGAAAAACTTACTATTTTTTGATCATTTTTATAATAATTCATAAGTTTCTAAACAAAACGTCATAGAAACCCTATTTTATTGTTATTTCATGTTATTTTACTTTGTTTTTACTTTGTTTTTATTTATTGTTATTTCATGTTATTTTTGAGCTTTATAATAGACAAACAAGTCGGCGATAGCGGAGCACCTGCTAGACTCAGAAAGTAACCTCTGGATTGAGCTACATGACCCAAAAGTTCTATCCCGTGAACGTCACTACTACAAAAGGAAGGTTCGAGAGGCGATTGAGATCAAGAAACACCCAAATTTTAATCGTGAAGATGGTTTTCGTCTCTCTTCCTCGTGGAATCCTGTGATTAATATGTGTGTGCGTCGTGATCCGACTGTACTGCAATCGGACACGGTCAGTGTGCTGTGTCGTAATGTGAACTTGGACATTCCTGATTCTGAAGACGAATTGAAGGTAGTCGTGGATACTGCCGTCAATTCTCGGCGGTAACTCCGAGTACATCTAGTCGCCCCGTGACCACGATCGCTGTAACGCGGTACAAACGTAGGGGAAATAAAACAAAAGGTACGCGATAAATACCCGATATAATCATTAACTATGTTAACAAATCGCGAAAGTTTAAAAATTAGTTGACCTGCCGCGAGTAAATCCAAATTGCTTACAATGCAGCAGGTCATTTGCAATGATGAGTCGTACAATTTTTTGACATGACAACGTCTTATAATTCGATAGAGCCGGCTGCACGCACGAAAAAACATGACGTCATGCGGCGTTACCTCGCTCTGAGGCGTTCCATGTAAGGCTTGAAGTGCAAGCGAGAGCGCTCGACATCCGTCTCTCTCCTACTTGAGTGAGCGATGCGTCTGCGTGGACAGCTGCTATACTATAGTACATTTACATGTTTTGATCGAGTATCAAATGCTACCATTCCATCAGTATTTTCTTAAGACGTTGTCACATTCAACTATCGTCAGTAAACCGACTTTACAGACAACCAATTGTTTTCAGCTACCGCAGCGTCCTTTTATTTTCAGTACATTAAGTATTCACACATTTGATTCATCGATAGCTGAAATTATGACGGTGTTTTCCTAAAACTAAGATAAAACACAAAGTTTAAACGAAAATGCCTACAAAATTTTACATGTTAACTTCGCTTACAAAAAGAACACATTTCATTCATCGTTTTCTTAAATTCGGAAGTAGTTTTCCACATCAATATTATATTTTAAAGGAGTACCTCACTCACTGACAGACGGCGGCGCACAGCACGAACCACTGCACAGGTTCTAGAGGCTTGTATGCATAAAGGAGTACCTCACTCACTGACAGACGGCGGCGCACAGCACGAACCACTGCACAGGTTCTAGAGGCTTGTATGCATAAAGGAGTACCTCACTCACTGACAGACGGCGGCGCACAGCACGAACCACTGCACAGGTTCTAGAGGCTTGTATGCATAAAGGAGTACCTCACTCACTGACAGACGGCGGCGCACAGCACGAACCACTGCACAGGTTCTAGAGGCTTGTATGCATAAAGGAGTACCTCACTCACTGACAGACGGCGGCGCACAGCACGAACCACTGCACAGGTTCTAGAGGCTTGTATGCATAAAGGAGTACCTCACTCACTGACAGACGGCGGCGCACAGCACGAACCACTGCACAGGTTCTAGAGGCTTGTATGCATAAAGGAGTACCTCACTCACTGACAGACGGCGGCGCACAGCACGAACCACTGCACAGGTTCTAGAGGCTTGTATGCATAAAGGAGTACCTCACTCACTGACAGACGGCGGCGCACAGCACGAACCACTGCACAGGTTCTAGAGGCTTGTATGCATAACGCGTACGATTATACGATAAGTATAATATTTTGTTCAGCATTTAATTATGGAATTGTTGTATCATGTTGTATGGGGTGAAAGTGTAAACGACTTACTTATCCTACAGAAAAAATGCAGACAAATTGAGGTAAATATCCCAACATGTGAGTATCGGCAGGCCTCATCGGCCACAGTTGAATATCTAATTACTAAAAGGGCACATGTCACATTTATAACCAAAAATATTTTATGTTCTTTATCGCTTGGCAACACCTAATTACACCGTTTTGTTTCAGAATGGCTCAAGTTCGATCTTTACCCATAGAGTTACAAACCTACAAAAATACTGTTAGGTTTTAAACGGGAACTTGTCCATGGACATGAGCCTTTTTAATAAATAATTTTTGAACGCACCCTACAAAATGTCGTCATTTTTATTTACGATTTGGCACCTCCAAGCGTTGTATTGTTGTTTGTTGTGCTGTTTTCGTAATAGAAATTTTTGTTTGTTGTCGTTAAACAATGTCCGACAGGGAGGCGAATGAAAGAAAAAATTCATGATCTCTAGTACCATCAATTTCAATTCAGTGCAGAAGCTCCGCACTGTGTTGTAGTTGTAGCCAAAGAATTTATTAATGGCTTTAGGTCAGCAACATTTGATTGCGAAAAACAAACATATATCACTCTACCTATCCAAAAAAGTTGTATACAGGTCCTGTTCCTACAGCTAAGAAAAAAATGACAGATTTAAAAACGTTGAAAGAATACATCCATTCTGAGCATATTCACTACTGGGAAACCATTTACAGTTGGCCTGTGGAGTAAATTTATTTATTTCAAGTGATAAATAAAAGTAATACATGCAATTTATTTTCTAATATTTTTTAAGTCTAGTTCACATTAGCAGTGCTCCGTCACTCGTGCTCAGTTTTGAGTTATATTTATATACCTACAGTTTTCTTACCACCCCGGGGTGGCACTGTCAAAGGTTGCCGCCGCCGCGCGCGAGCCGCACGCGCGAGCCGCAAGCCGAACGATAAGTTTTGTTTCGCTCGGACATAGCTGAGATTATCTCCACGCAGGCACAGATAATATAATGCTGTGCGTAGGTTTGTTTTTGTAGATTACGAAAATGACTGAAAGGACTTTAGAAATTATTTTACCATAGAGAATTTAGGTACCAGGTCGTTGTTTGAAATTACCGTGGACGGAAGAAATCACTAACCTATAATTTCTAATATGTCGGCTACATCTACCTATCTCTTGTGATTTGAGAATTTTTTCTGTACATACGTATGACACATCTGTACATACCTACTACGTACAGAAAATAATGTCTTGACACAAAATTTTTTATATTATATCCTAGGATATAAGCAGCTGCCTACCTAGCAATAATAATACCTTTTACCTAGATTACAATGTTTTCTAATAATTAAAATGTATTCTTTATTCTACGTTTGTTTTTGTTCACGGACTTATTTATTGAGTAGGTGGGATACCTAGTTATATTGCATGAGAGAGTTAAGGCACTTAAAGTATATTATCCGCACTTTGTCAAAAACTATCGATGGTCAACCCTACCCTCAAGCCAAGGGCCGGCGAGGGAACTGTAGAGGTAGGGGGGCGCGGGTGGCTTTGATCGAGCCGCCTCGCTAACAGCGAGTAGAGCGTTACGAACTTTATTTCTTCTCCCTTAAGACTCAAAGTAGATTGGTTAAATCGAGTAAGTGAAGTATCTGTTACGAAGTAACGTTATCTAATCTGTGACATTAGGTACTAAAGGGGCATATATTCCGTTGAAATATGATTGATTAAGTATTAAAAGGGAACATGTCCATGGCTTTTTTCATGTTATTTCTCTTAATAATATAAAAAGTTTTTGTGTTGTAAATACCTTGTTACCTAATAAAGAAACATAAAATAATTATATCAATGTATGTTTCCATTGCATTATATAAATATTTATTTTTTTCTGTCTCCTGTAAAATTTTTATTTTTCAAATATTGAGGACTTGTGCCCTTTTAGTAATTAGAGATTCAATTGATTTGAAGGGCATTCTGACCCCGCCGGGAAGTATCCTACAGGAGGTTTGGGACTTGAGTATTTGATGTTAACTTCAAGTTGATATTTACACGCGTTCCTGAGAAAAGGACGTTGTCCGACGGACAGATAGACAGACAGACTGCTGACAGACGGGCAACCAAATTGATCCTATAAGGGTTCCGTACCTACATTTTACGTCTAATTTGGCTGCATTAATAAATACAAGACGTGTCGTGCGTGCGTGCCGTCCAAAGACCTAGTGCCTAGGCACATTATAAATGTATTTGAAAATGAAGGAGCAATCCCCTGGAGAAACTAAGCTGACGGGGCGGCGGCGCGGCAGCGGAGCGTGCTGCAGCGCTGACCAGATAAAACTTCAATCAAATAAAATTTCACGATCGGTGACGAAGGAATTTTGCCAATTACACAAATAGCGCGTCGCTCATTACACCCCCGCACCCCCCACCCGAACATCAGTACGCAATTAGCGGAGTGCATGGCGCCCGCGCGCCCGCGGAGCGTTGCGTTCCTTCCAAAGTGAAACATTACGAAATGTCATTCGTCAAAATTTCCCCGAAGAGTGTCCCCTCCCCCTCCCCATCCCCCTGCCCCTGCCCCGGCGGTCCCGGCTGGCCGCGCCGCGCTCGCTCGCGCCAGTCCCTCGCCGGCCGCGCGCGACTCCGCCCGCGACGGGACGCGCCACGCGACACAAACTTTACGATACGCGAGTGCATTACAACTTATGACATGATCGATGTAAACAGGCTGTTCAGTGCGAACAAGTGTACAGAATACTAGTGATCCGAGCCCTGCGTTCGGTTTGTTGCGATACAACCGAGACGTGAACATTTTTGTATGGGATTTGGAAAGTGCATTTTGGAAAGTTGTAAACTATACTTCACTCTTTTGTAGGTAGGTGATACCTGTATTAAAGTACCTAGTATTAAACTATGATGTTTGTTCGTTAAGAGCTACTAATGGATCTTTGATTTTTTTACATTAGTGGTAGCCCCACGTTGGGCGCCATACCGTACCTGCGGGTGTGTGCAGGTACTTTTGAAGGAAAAAATATTTTTTATTGACGAAGGTTACGGGTTCGATTCCCTCCTCGAGACAAATGTTTGTAAGATCTGCAGTTAACGGTGATCTGGATATTTTTCTATGTAAAATAAAAATATCTATATTATAGTGTATTGTATTATGTAGTATATCCGTTATGTAGTACCCATAACACAAGCTCTGCTTAGCTTGGGGCTAGATGATGCTGTGTGAATTATTGTCCAGCATTGTTTATTTATTTATTCGGAATCGGTAGGTGCTAGTGGAGTTTGAGTCATAAGTTCGACGATGCCCGTTTATTAACAAAATGTACTACTACGTGTCCTTCTAGGAGTATGTCGGGTAAGCTTCTGTAGAACAGGATTCATAGTCCGAGCCAGCTGTGTGCCGCGTGGGCACTGGGAGCCGCCGCCGCGCCGCCACTTCACGGCGACCACTGATGACCATTAAGAACAGGCTACAGGCTAGGCTTAGCTGTACTCCAGCCAAATTCGATTTGAAATTAAGCCTTTTATTAAGGCTATTTTTTACATGGAAAGCAGCAATGTTTTCCTTCCATTTCTTCCATGTCATTCTGTAGGCTCACGGTTGGATATTGTTCCGGTACCTATTTCATATATTATTTCGTCATGAGACCCGTTGAAACTGAAAATGAAGCTAGACATTTGAGTTGCCATCGCTAAGTACTGCGCGTACACAAGTAAGAGCTTCTCCATGTTTAGTTTATTAACACTCAAGTCATGCATGCATCTTTGGAAAGCTCAAAACTCAAATCATGGTAAATATTCCGTTGTTAATGACTTTAGTGAAACAATGTGGTTGCTCTGAAAAACAAAGTGTTATTGTAAGTTCTGTTTTGCACTTGTATTGTAAACAAAACAGATAAACACTGTCCCTAACTCATGTGTGACACTGCGACGTGAATAACAAAGAAACGACTGTTACCTATGTTTCTCTATCAAATACCTTTTTCTGTAGGTGAAACATTAAGTTTACTTTAGTAATATTATCTCTTCACGGCGCAGATCGGCTAAGCTTGTCAGTCTTTCCCTCCGATGACGTATTCCCCTCTCACGCTGGCTACTCTGCTTTTATACGTTTTAAAAAAATTGACCATTCCTATCCTAAAATTCACTTTGTAATCAAAACCATTGAAGAAAAATTTAAATGGACATGCTTAAAATAGAGTTGCAGACACACTCGACCACGAATGTAAGTACAGTTAATGGCGTAAGGCGTGTAGGGTTTTTGAGGAAAACAATCTGAATCATCAAACCAGTTTGTATTCAAATTTGTTAGGAAATTCATAGTTAAGTACCCACCTAGGTAGGTACTGCATCCGCATAGAGTAGATACCTACTTAAATACTTTTCAATAAAAGAAATCGAGACGAGACTTGGCATTTTAGGTCGGACCTAAATCATTAAATTAATTTACCCATTGCTTTCTCCCTAATGTATTATTACTTTGTTATGTATATCAGTCATCTAGTACCCATAACACAAGCTCTGCTTAGCTTGGGGCTAGATAATGCTGTGTGAATTGTTCTGTATTATTTATTTATTTAATTAGAACATGTATTAATTGAGGGTAATTTTTGGACGACGGAACCCTAATAATTCTGATTTTTAAACTTTCCTTTATTTTAGCCCTGAATTCTACCTTTATTCCAAATTTCACTCCACCCGGCCAGCTGTATGTACTTACCTAAACATTTCTATGATCTGTCCATCTGTCAATCAGGCAGCGAGGGAGTGATGGTGATCACGAATATGTAGCGCTCATTTGGTGGTCGATATTTCTTAAAGTACTTGCAAATTAAGTAGAAACTAGTAATGCTAGGCGCCTGTTAACTAGATACGGCTAGCTAGCGTCCCTCCGCACTCTCCTCCATTCCTCACTGATAATATACGACTCTAGGTTTTATTTGTAACAAAGATATCGATAGCTGAAAATTGCCTCGAGATGATTCGAGAACAGGGTTCCCGGTGGCGGCGTCTCCTCGACAGGCAGGGCCTCCAGCGGCCCCGGATGCTTCCAAGAAAGCGGACTTTGATTGTGGCCTTCATGCGTCATCACCATCAGTTCTAGTTGCAGTTGTTGCCAGGCGAGGCATGGCTAATAGAACGAGTACCTCGTTTGAGAAGGTTGGGCAGGTGGAGTCGTACCTGCGCCCCACTCTCCTCTAGAGCCAGCTCCACCAGAACCGCAAGCGGGAGGCGACGGAGGTCTCTGTTTACCTTCTCGATTGTGATTCTAAGACTTGGTACCTGTTGTGGAGTCTGCCTTTCAGTTCAAACATTTAGGTTTGGGTATGGTCAGAAACGTATCTCTTGTTCCATAATCTGTGTCTGGGTTGGGGGGGTTCTAAAGTCAGAAAACTAGCATTTTACGGGTGGTTTCGTGAAACCCATTGTCTGCCTCGGTTCGGTTCAATAGATACTCTTCTGTCTAAGCTGGGCCAGACTCGGCCGTCTGCACCACCAATCAGAATGCACGCTGGCAGCCCGCGCTGCAGCCGTCAACGCGTCCACTGTTTAATTGAATTTGACACACCGCGCAGGCATTTGATGGCGCGGCGATGGCTCGACGTGCCAGGGCATTAGCTATGGGGCAACAACAGAAGCAAAAAGAGCTCTACCTTGAGGCTGGATTTAAGGAATAAAACTATTGCATTCCATGGTCAAATCTGAAGACATAAGAAACTCTTAAGTAGGAAAAGTACCTACATAATAGAACCAAAATTCACAGCATTCTAGAGCTGGTCCACTAGAATTTCTGTGCACAGAGGAGCTGGCATTGTCGCCACTGGGATTATGGGTTCCAATGAGTCGTACAAACTTACTTCTTATCTAATCATATCAAATCGACACACAACATCTGCGGCGTCGCTCGCCTCCCGCAGGTACCGGCCTGCTGACCGTCACGGCTATTGGAGCCTGCCAGGTGACCGTGCGGTGCAGCTAGTGCTGCAGCCGGCTCGTTCCGCTCTGCGCGGGCTTATTACTCTCTAAATAGGTTCCATTGATAGCGAACCGATAGACGACGAGTTATAATAATATGCCATTACCAAACTGTTTCTGTTTTCCAGGTAATCCTTGCGCCGGACATGAGCGGAGTGATGTGACGATGTGTGTGCAGTGATACGTGGGGGTCAGTGAGCGCAGTGCGGGGGGGCGGGAGGTGCAGTGATGCGGGGCGGGGCGGGGCGCGCGGGGCCGTAGCACCATGCAGGACGACAGCACCATCATCGAAGGGAGCGTCAAGTTCCGCGACGGCAAGAAGGTAACCAACACTGGCACTCACAGCTCCGGCGGCGGGGTGGGGCGGCCGCTGGAGCCTCGAGGTGCCGGGTACGATGGCCCCTGCCAACTCGACCCGCCTCACTGTACGAGAACCTGCGTGTGCCTTCCAGCAAGGGCATACGTAGCTCTCAGCTAGTAGGTACAAGAAATCAATGGTTCACCAACAATATTACTCAAATCACTGACGACCTCAGTGGCGCAGCGGGCGAAGTTCCGCCCTCGACGCAGGAGGTTGCGGGTTCAATTCCCGCCTCGGGACAAATGTTTGTACGATCTGCATAATATTTTTTCAGGGTGTTCTGGATGTTATCTATGTACAATAAGAAAAATATCTATCTATGTAGTGTATTGTAATAAATGTGTATTGTATTAAGTATCTCAGTTATCTAATACCCATAACACAAGCTCGGCTTAGCTTGGGGCTAGATAATGCTGTTTGAATTTTCCAGCATTATTTATTTATTTATCAACATGATAAGTGCTATTTGAAGTTTTTTCTAGGAGTCACCTATTGGCACAAAGAGATAAACTGATGAAAAGATAAATTATAAACGCACAGCATCCATCAAAGCAGAAGGATGTGTTACAATGCGGTAAGACAGACAGACAGACAGACACGTTTAACTTATGCCACCCATATTACCGCTTCGGAGGCTCACTACCACCGATGAACTTGAATGCAATGAGAGGGCGATGCTATTTCAGTTTAAACTTGTATATGACGTGGCCATGTCCCAGAATTGATCACTTCATGATGTGACCGACCATTTCATGAAATGGTAGTATTTCATGAAATGGAAAATACGCGATGCCCACATCATGACGTAGATGTAATAAATAATCAGCGTTTGACGATATAAAAAACTAAACGCACGACTACTTCATGATAATGGGCAAACATTAGTGATCATTCATGAAGTTACATTATCCACCGTTGGAGGCGCTGGTATTGTTCTGTTTCGATTGTATGTGTGATGCATCAAGTCGGCGGACAATTATTCTGTTAAGAAAGCTAATAAAAAAGGGCCAAATGAAGATATAAATGAAGCGAAACGCCGATACGGCACAGAACTACTTGACTTTCACGAAAGTCACTCAAAAAACGAGCACAACGTAAAAAACCATGGAGTTGGAACGTATTTCACAGGTTAGTAGGTTTCAATCAAATAGTGTTATTTAGTGGTTAAAACTAAAGCTATTTAAAATGTCTAATTTGTCTATTGACCAAGATTACTCAGATTAATTTAACTTTTAAACGATGTATATACGAACTAAAGAGAAAAGATTTTAATTTTTAAAAAGAAATGGGTTAAACTGCATGAAAAATTCATGTGTTTTTAATGTCATATATATAAATAATGTCCACCGAACACCCAGACACACTTGGATTATTCGCAAGTAAAAACTAATTTACCTGCTAAATTTTATACAGGATGGAAAGTTTAAAACATATATTATGAAAGCAATGGGACCACGAGCAATAACTATTTCGACGAGAAAACACCCAAAAATCGACGATTCGTATAGTTCCCATGGAAAAATATTATAAAATACTAACAGAAATCCACAAAACAGTTGGACATGGCGGCTGACTGAAAATGATAGAAAACATTAAAAATAAGTCGACAATCCAGAAAAATATACTGAAACATTTCTAATACCTCCCATTTTTGTGATAAAGTGATAAAAGATTGTAACCAATAGGGGTTAAAGTATGAAATTGCCGTTTTATTGTAATTGACGTCGTGAACGTTAGTGAACGAAAGTCTTCGTTTCAGGTCTGGCCAAAATGGCGTTTTTGTCAGTATGTCCGTACTCCTCTACAGGTCGTATTTTACAACCGATCAGTACGAAACTTTGTGTACAGATTCTATGATTTTATAGAATTTTATTGTCGTCGGGATGTTTTGATTAAAGGCGTACTTCTTCCACAATAAGGCAAAAAGGCGGATTTGGAATATCTCCGCTTTAAAAGATTTGATTTTGATGATTGTAATTTTAATTGAAAGGTAATAACTTTATACTGTTCTTATAAAAGTTTGGTAAAGATCTGATGAGGATTTTCGGCATGACGAGCAGAATAGCTTCGCAAAATGCAGTAATATGCAAGAGAGCATTTACAGTACAGCGCCACTTATTAGAACATCTTTGTAACACTTCGAGAATTATATGAAATAGCGCGGCCGCATACACCGTCGTCGTCGGTTAAATAATAAAATAACAAAAACTTTGGGCTGATGGATCAACGCCATCTATTGATACTAGGTACAGAATTTCGAGCTTTGCTGAGGAACGTAACTTAGGTACTTTGTATGGACAATTGGTCTAATGGTTGATGTGTTTGTGCAACATTTCGTTCAAAAATGGGGGGGGGTAAAGTATGAACCCCACAGAAGTTCTCATTATATAGGTACCTACCTAGGTACCAAAATATCCCGTTTTAAATAAAATTACTTTAGTACATTAAGTATTATGTAAATTAATTGTTGAAAAAAGTTAGTGTTCGCGACGTCTACTGTTCGTAGAACTACTAGTAGGTATTTCAAATTGACATAGAACCTTCATGGTTCGAGATTTTTGAGCGAAACTTTTTTCAAATGGTACTTATGAGGTTCTTCTTTTAAAATATGTGCAACATTCGATTATCAACATTCAGTTGTTTTTTTATTCAGCTTAGACAAGAAAGATGGATACTTCGAAAATTCGAGTGATTTTTGAAAAGGAGTTCCGACGCGGAACTAACGCGACAGGAACAGCTCGCAATATCAATGTTGAGTTTGGTCAGGGGACTTCTAATGAACACGCCGTACGATTTTGTGCTTTCGTGATGGAAAGTTTGATTTGAAGAACAAACCACGTGTACGACCACCCACAGAGGTGAATAACAATGAATTGAAAGAGATGGTGGAAACCGATCCAAGCCAAACTACCCAGGCATTAGCGGCATGCTTTAACGTTACCTTACCAATAATATTGACTCATTTGCGTCAAATTCATTGAGTAAAAAAATATGATTCTACTCTACTCTCTCTCTCTCTCTACAACTCTACAGGAACTGCGATTAGAAGCCATTCGTCACCCTTCGCATTCGCCAGACCTTGCTCCAACGGACTACCATGTTTTTCGTGGTTTGGACAATTTTCTACGTGATAAAAAGTTTCCTTCCCAGGAGGCAGTACAAAATGCTTTCACCTTGCTTTCACACAGTTTGTCGAATCCAGATCACCAGAGTTCTATCGCAAAGGCATAAATGACCTTTCTATTAGATGGCAGCAATGTATAGATAATAATGGTACCTAATTATTTTTATTAAATAAATATGTATCACTCCTTCCCCTAGTAGATTATGCTGACTCTTGTTGCTTTGACGCCACGGAGGAAATTCTCAACAAATAAGAACGTCTTCAAAATTTATGCATCCGGTTTATTTTCGGTTTGCGTAAATACGATCACGTCTCAATGTTCAGAGATCAGTTAAAATGGCTTCCAATCCGTCGTAGGCGTGATCTGCACGTTCTCTCTCTTCTTTATAACATTCTGAACAATCCTCTCTCCCCTTTTACCTCCGTGTGCGTTTTGAGTTTCTTTACCCTCGTGATAGACCATGTAGATCAACTTTGTCCCTCGTTCTTAAATTTCCGGTTCACTCATCCAGCCGCTACGGGGTGGCTCCTTTACTGTCGACTCGGTTAGGTTGAGGAATTCTCTCCCAATTCTCTTCAATTATTCGTGCTAGTCCCTCACTCTGTATTTTCAAGCGTAAAGTCAAAGAGCATTACCTATCTTTATAATTCTGTTGTATTTTATGTATTTATTCTATTTATATGTGAAGGTATATAATTATAGTATTTGTTAAGTTATAGTATTTTATCATGTAGTAGTCTATTTATTAAGTAGGTTAAAATTAAATCTTGTATCCTTTGTTTATGCACATGTACCCACTTTTACAAATTTGTCTCTCTCTCCCATTAAGGTTTGCTGGAAGAGAACTCTTTTTAGAGCTAAGCTTGCCTGCCATTATTTTTCCTGGTAAATGTTCTACTTGTACCAATTTTGTGCAATAGAAAATTATGAATTATGTTAAATAAAAAAAACGAATTTCAATTTTTCAGTACAAATCGGCAATATCATACTTTAACCCCTAATATTATTAAAAGTTGATGCTTAAACGATATACCCACTAGTCAGCACACAATCATTTCATGAAATACAACCACAATTATCATGAAGTACAACCATTTCATGAAATGGTCAGTTACATCATGAAGTGATCAATTGTAGGATATGGCCACAGCATTATACCTTCATAAGAAGGTATAATATCTCCTATCTTTTCTTTGTAAGTCCTTAGAGATGTATCTACCAGAAGTGACCCTAGTGTTGTTTTTTAAATAATTATGTTATTTGCAGTGGAAGTCGCGATGGTGTGTGATGCGGAAGCTGTCGCCCGTGGCAGGTGAGCACTCACACACTCATACACAATCACACACACACACACACTGTTCAAATACAGAAAACCAGGCCCCTGATGCAAAAACTTACATAGATATAAATTAAGGTAGAAGGTAAGTAAGGGACACGATCGCATATTGACAATAACCGCAGCTTCAAAATCTGAATAGTTAGGTACCTACCTACGCTTTATGATGTAAACACGATTGTGGTCAAATGCGTTCGAGGCACCCCTAGTAACAACCCATCGGAGGTGGCGTCTCTTCTGGTGTGGACTACTTTATTTCACTTTGAGATAATAAAAGTCCGTTTGAGTACGGGCTACCTGCCCGTACTCAAACGGACTTTTATCACAACCTACTTATTGAAGAACAAAGTTAGGTAGGTATTGGTTTGTTGTCGCGTCGCTTTACGAGTAACGTATCGTCTGCCGGGCCGAGTGCCCGCCGACTGCCGCCGCGCCGCCGGACGTGAGCGGCTGCGAGACGTGCGCGGCGCGGCGGCGCGGCGGTGCAGCGGCGTCACGGTCAGGGTCACGCCATGCGCCATGGCTCCGCACCCGCAGTACTCTCTACTAGAGTAGAGCCTCTGCCACACACCATACGGTCGAACGGAAGTCGGAACGGAACGCATCATGTAATGCCTCCACCCCACAGCCGCGATTTTGAAGCGCGTTTTGTGTCGCGCGATTTGTTGCGACATTTGTTTGTAGTACATTTTTTACTAAGACGCATACAATCGTATGCGTCTTAGTAAAAAAAGTACTGTACAAACTGCTCCGTATTTGCATTTGGGGCGCGGCGTCTAGAAATTGCGCTTACAAAAACGTAGCGGAATCGCTCTACAAAATCGCAACATATCGCGCGACATAAGACGGGCTTCAAAATCATTTCTGTGGGGTGGAAGCTTAAATGCGTGAAACGAACGCAATGGCCTTCCACTCTCGATTCGCAGAATCTTCATAAAGTTTCCTCTCCACTGACCGAGTACGGCCGGTGCACGTGGCGTCCGCCGGCGGCGCGGCGGCATGCCACATGCCACATGCCACATGCCACATGCCACTGGAATAATGATAAGATCACCGTAAGCTGTAGAGGCTTACATTATAAGTAGGTAACTAAATAAATACATCAAGTGAAAGTTATAATATAATGTACTATAGTAAGTACAAATGAAACCTACGAATGCGACTCCATTTCGATTCAATGGTAAACTTAAGCAAAGAGCTGTCGAAATATAATATTTGTATTCTATCATTCACGTTGCAACAACGTTAGAAGATAAGGTCGGTTGCCAGGTAACCTTTTGGAGCGTGTGATACGTTGCGTACGGACCATAACTTATTTTTGATTAAATTATATTTCAAATAAATGTACATAAATGTACTATGTAGTACACCAAGTAAAATAATTGTACAAAGTGTAATTTTGGAGTTATATTAGATTTAAACTGGTCCGTATGAAACGTGTCGTTCTGTACGGACCATGGCGCACTTTGCATATATTTGGAAGTTTTTTTATAAAAAACGACTATCTGGAAATGTACTACTTAGCACCACAAGCAGAAAATCTGTACCTATCGTAAATAGTAGTTATAACATGATTAAGTTGGTTCGTACAAGACGAGTACATTCTGTACGAACCATAGTGAATTTTACATCTTATTGTTTTTTTTACAGGAAGGCTATCAGAAAGTCTGCTATTTAGTACACTTAACAAAATAGCTGTAGCTTTCGTAAATTAGGTCTTATGTTAAAGTTAAGTTGGTTCGAACAAATGTGCGTGACGTGTTGACAATTTTCCGTTCTCGTATATTATTTTAAAGTTAAGCAGAAAAAAATAAGCGCCCTTACCTGTAAAATACCTGGGTATCAATATCATGAAAATACACAATGATTAAAAACTAGCCAAATGCATGGCAGGCGGGCCTGCGTGAGGTGTAGTGTTACGTCATTTTTTACCCATCAGCGTAACTGTATGCGGATTCTGAAGAGAGCTCTTAGTCAAGTACTAACTCATATTCATTGAGTTCATAGGTTTATCGGCTAGAAACGTAGGTAGGTAAGTAGGTACCTACATATTTTAAGTTGATCGACTGAAAGCGTGGTATGCTTTGCTGCGAAATCGATTTGTAGCGGGTAGTCCGTCTACCGTCCGAAAGTGTGTTGACCCAATACGTGTGATGTCTCTGTAACCATGAGCTACACACACCTTACAGCCCAGGCCCAGGCGGAGAGCCACCGCCACACGCAAAGAGTCATCGTCGAGAAGAGTGCCCACTGCCCAGGTGAGGCGAAGGCACCGCTTGTAACCAAGCCCCGGACTCAGGTTGCGACACAGCTCGCAGTCTGGCCTTATCCACTCCTAACGCACCCGCTAACAATTGTTCTTGAAGCCGCGTTACCCACCGCCCTACGTCATCCCACGCCCGCTGAACATGCGTCAATTCAGGAATTGTTGCACCCGAGTTATGGGTCGACCAAGCTGCCACAGCATCTGACACAAAGGGTATGCTTCCCCCGTCATCAGAAGAAAGTAAAACAGTGACTAGGTTGGCAACCCCGTGCGCAGACGCCAGGAAAGCCGGCAGATCCACCTCCTGAGCGCATCGTACCCCAAGACCACCACACCGGACAGGCAGAGCCGCCTGACTCCATTTGGGCCCATCTAGAGAGACATTAAGAATCGGTTCTTAATGTCTCTCCACCACTCGTCTTTTATTTTAAGCTTTCATCAAAGCGTCATTTGACCTAGGTATAATGATAGCAACCATAGCTACCGGCTGATATTTCGTAAAATTAAAAAACAAGACGTTGGCAATGGATTTTCATAGATTTTTTTTTAGATTTTGGCTATTTGTCACCCGCAGCAAATTTAAATAAGATGATTTTAATTATACAGGGTGTCCCAAGAAGTAGTGATATACTGAAGCTGGGAGGTAGAGGACCAAAAGGGACCAATTCAGTATGGTAACATTTACTATCGTCAGATCTTCAAATGGAATAAAAAAAATTTAAAAAATGCCAAGAAAGATAAAATTTACCCAGTATGTTCACAACTTCAAGGGCCCTTTAAAAAATAAAATCACATAAAAATAAATACCATTTGGCTTTTAAAAACTTGCTCTATCTATCAGGTAGCTACTCTAAAAATTTCATTTTATTATTCATAAGGCTTCAATCAAAAAATTTAAATCTAAATGTGGTAAGTGCAAAATTTTAATTTAAATGATGCTTAATGCTAGCAAAGTAAAACCAATTACATTACAATAAATGTTCAAAATGGCCCCCCTGTTGCTCAATGCAAGTGCGACATCGCCGGAAAAAGTTGTCTTTTAAACGTCTGAATGCACTTCTATTATTTTTAATGGTTTCTTTTGCTACTCTCATTTTCCGGGTTAACTCGTCTAAACCTGATAGATAGAGCAAGTTTTTAAAAGCTAAATGATATTTATTTTTATGTGATTTTATTTTTTTAAGGGCCCTTGAAGTTGTGAACATACTGGGTAAATTTTATCTTTCTTGGCATTTTTTTATTTTTTATTCCATTTGAAGATCTGACGATAGTAAATGTTACCATACTGAATTGGCCTATCTATCAGCTCAGCACACAAAAAAAATCAAGCATCTACTGCAATAATTCGCGTAACCATAAATAAAAATCTCATCGTACTCGGCGAAAGATTTTCTCCGAACTCCGAAAATACGAAAAATCGCGGAACATACATGGGGGTGATTCAGATAGCCCTTTAGGTCCTCTACCTCCCAGCTTCAGTATATCACTACTTCTTGGGACACCCTGTATATGGGTAGGTGATAAAAGACAATGACGTGTTTTCCTAATTGAAACTTTGCTTCAGTTGACGACCTCTGTGGCGCAGCGGAAGAAGGTCCGCCTGCGATGCCGTAGGTTCCGGGTTCGATTCCCGCCTCGGGACAAAAATAGTTCAGGGTGTTCTGGATGTTTATAATAAAAAATATCTATCAATGTAGTGTATTGTATTACTAAGTATATCAGTTATCTAATACCCATAATACAAGCTCTGCTTAGCTTCGGGCTAGATAACGCTGTGTGAATTGTCCAGCATTATTTATTTATTTAGTAACCCAATTTCATATGAAAAATTCCATACACTTGTAACATTCAATCATACGAATGTGTGAGTGAAATCACTTTATCTACGTGCTGTCAAAACAACAGATCGGTTGAGTAGGTCACTGATTCCCCCGTTTAGCCATATCCCAAATGGGAAGTAAGGGTTCCTGATATATTTTGGTTACACAAATTGTCAAATTGTTTAATGACACTATCCCACTGCTGAGACAGCAGCGAGTTTTTACTGTATGGTGGAAGATATAATTATCGGTCAACATAGACTTACATCTTAGGCCTAGCACGGGGATTTTTGTCTGGGGTAGAATTGAGAAAAGTTACGTCACATCGTCATCGAATGCGTAATATGTTTGAAACTCATTCCTTTAACTTCAATAATTTCCGCAATGTATGAGAATGCGATGACATTCTTCTCTATTCTGCCCTAGACTACTGTCCCCGTGCTAGGTCGACTGAAGAGCCAATAAGTAAGTACAATATTTCGTTGAGCATTTACTTTCTCTAGAAAAAGCTGAAGAAAGATTTGCGTCCAATTATTCCTCATAAAATACAGACAAAATTAAAAACCACAAAAAATATCTCGCGCCAACACGAAACGATCCACCTTATGGGCACACGTCGGGAATGTATCTCGTTTGACATCTATTTCAAATTTCGTAATGGCGTGAAAACTTTGCTATTACTGAAAGTTAGACAAAGGCGTAACGACAACGAGTATTCATTACGACAAAGCACAGTCAAGTTGAAGTAATCTTCTATTTTTTTAATGGCAGAAGCAATTCACAAAAAAAAATACACTTTTACACATATTGAAACAATTTAGCGAACTAAAGACTGTTGCAAACAATCTACAGGTAGCTCAACTGATCCATATCAATACCAGTCGGAAGCGTCTGGCAATGTTGATGCGCTGTGCCAGATACTCACCAGCTCTCTCGATATTTTTTTTAAAACTCGAAGAGCCTCGGTACCCCACGGACCTAAGGTCTCGACTGGGGAGCAAATGTGTAGGCTCTGTCCAGACCTGCGTATTTGTGCCGCACCCACCATCACGGATATCCTCGGAAGTAGGGAAGGCCCAAGTGTGTAGCCGCATGTAGCGTCCCACACAATGGACCTCCCCAACTCCCATGGGACTAGTGTCATACCGTCGGGCCTCTTACCATTGTCACGCAACAGACCATTCGGTTTGAGAATAGCTGGTACGTTAGCGGTGACAAAGGCCCGCCGGATGATGTCGTTAAGGCTGGCGTGGCGAAATATCCGACCGGCGGCCCTAGCACACGATAATCCGAATGACCAAGATGTTCGATGCAAGGGGCAAGGGGCAAGCACTATGCCAAGCCGTTCGAACTTCGTGAAATTTTCTATGACATTCCAGGTGGGACCAAACGAGAAGGCTTTAAAAGAACTGTGCTGTAGACAGAAGACAACGCTGGTAGGGCTGCACTTGAAATTTTGCGTATACCTAAGCCTCCCAATTTGACAAGCAGGGAGGCTTTCGACCATGCCTTGTCATCTAATCGATATTCAAAGCCGATGAAAAAGTATTCTTTATTATGTTGTCTAGCTCGCTGTGTTTCCACAGTTGACTACATCTCAAAGAATACGTAAATTTAGATACAAATAGACAGAACTGAATAATTATAAAAGCCATAATGACTATTAATTTTCTCATCTACAAATGACTGAAAAGACTCATCAAGAATTGGTGAACCAAGGAGTCGAAGTGAACATTTATCTACAACTGTAATGTTGGCGGCTAAATTATTGAATTTTCCAATGATATTGTTTTTGTCTACACAAGAGTTCGAAATAAAAAGCTCGCACTTTGAAAAATTTAATTCTAAACCTATTTGTCGAAATTCGTCTGTGATGATTTTTAGATCATCAAAAACTGTGTTCACCTCTCCACCTAATGTTACATCATCTAAATACCAAACATTGAGCTTGGATTGGAGACGTTGAATTATGGGTTGGATGGCAAGGCTAAATATGGCCGGACCAAGAGGGTCGCCCTGCTGACAGCCAACAGCGGACAAAATGACTTTGTTCCTGTAAATTAATTTTGATGGTGAACCGTTACATTGCCAAAGAACAGGGTGAATTTCTGAAATTTTTTCTTTAATTTCTTATTTTGTGTACTTTCGATATACCATTCTCCGGTATTTCGACTGCCGGTATTCCGTAGTACAGTCGTTTTTGAGGTCTACCTTCAGAATGAGTTCCCTATAATTTTGGTCTACAAATGTACAAAGAGAGTGTACTGCGGCCTCACATCCGCCCCGCCCGCGAACCAAAGCTAAATTGGTCGGATATGGTCGCCTAGATAGTCGGCTTCCTTCCGACAGCAGACTTTAGCGGCGAGGCGGCGGTAGGTGGTGCCCACGGCTATGGGTCTTATTCCACTATCCTTCTTTTTAGTGAAATATTCTATGGAAAACGCACAAAATGTTAATTATTTTGTTAAAGTTCAGTGGGTCCTTTATGCACGTTTAGACATATCAAGGTCACAGCGTAAGGGCCCTCCGTGGGGCGACAGATAGCGGCACGCGCCGCGCGGAGGGCCCGCGGCCCCCCGGGACCGGCGCGGAGGGCCCGCGGCTCCCGAGGACCGGCTCGCAGGGTACGCGGTCCCTCGCTCGCACAGAACTAATAAATCTCGCTATGTATAGACTCCGGTTCAAGCTGAGGTAGTAATTATCTGTTTCATTTCCAATTCCGAGATCGCAGACTTGCTCCTGTACCTACTGGGGCTTCGTTGTCTTGCCAGAGTGTAACAGAACATAATAATTGATTTACACAGGGTTCCACGTAACATGACATTGTGTACTTAGCCGAAAGTGACCTAATCTGTGATCCCAGAGTCCAGAGTCTGGACACCGATGAGATCTCCTTGCGAATAACGATGTTTTTTTGTGTTTTTTTCTTTCCATTCGTGCCCTTTACTCTTGCATTATTTAACATCATAAAATATTTCTCAAATGTTTTTTGATTGCATTTTCAGCAAAACCAGTGGTTTGGTCATAAAATTACAGCCGTTTATGTCCGAATATTTTGAAATTTCCAAGGGAATCACATGCACACAAAATCTATAGGGTACTTCCCGTAGTCCTAGAATCATAAAATTTGGCAAGAAGCTAGGTCTTATAGCACAAATAAAGGAAAAAATCCGAAAACAGTAAATTTGAAGTTTATTCGTTAAAAAATACTTTTGATTCTCGCCACGGACCACAAAACCTATAGAGTACTTCCCGTTGACGTAGAATCATAAAATTTGGCAAGGAGCAAGGTCTTATAGCACAATTAATGAACCAATCCTAAAACGGTAAATTTGTTGTTGGCCGTTTATTTGTTGTAGACCAAAACTTATAGGGTACCTACTTCTCGTTGACCAAGAATCATGATAAATTGGCAAGACACAAAGTCTTACGGAACCCTTAGTGCGCGAGTCCAACTCGCACTTGACGTTTTATTTATTTTAAGCCCAAAGCCACAGCACACACTGTTCGCAGGAAGTACGAGGTTACTGAAATAAAATTAAGCAAAACGCCAGCCGCAGTGCGTGTTTATACGTGATTAGGCGTTTTCAGCTTTTCCTACGGTTCAGGTTTACGGCTCACATACATTTCTCGAGAAACAAACTTTTATGGGACCACCTCGAAATAAATCTTAGACAATAACGAAAGAATCAGTAAGAATTGGCGAAGATATCACCAAAATAAATCTTAGACAATAACGAAAGAATCAGTAAGAATTGGCGAAGATATCACCAAAACTGTTCGGGAATAACATTTTTATAGAACCAATTCGGGAGCATTCTCTATACAACAGTGAAAGAATCAGTAAAATCGGTTAACCACAGGCGGAGATATCAAGTCACATACATACATAAAAAAAACATACAGACGAATTGAGAACTTCCTTCTTTTTCAAGTCGTATAAAAATGATGTAAATCCTATGAATTTGCAAAAAAGTAAATAAACACGAGTACAAAGGCCAGTAGATATGCCTTCCATATGGAAAAAGGAAGTAGGCAAACACGTTCTAGATCAATTCTGCAAGGAATACTAAAAAGAAACGAGTGTTTAGAGCAATTTTAGTAGCAGGTAATGAGTAGAGTTCTGTGAATGTGCATACCCACGGGAGCATAGGGCAGGGGCCCGGGGGCATATTCTAACGTAATGATTGACACGCAGTGCGCCGGGGGCCGCTGACTGCGTCGGTGGAATAGGGCCCGCCGCCGGGGTCCCGGGGCCCGCGGCTCACGAACGAAGGACAATATAGGCCGGTAGCATCAATGAATATCCGGGGCCACATATCGACGGACAGTGCGATTGTTAACCATTGTTCCACAAAAATAGTTCCTAGGAATGTCTCCAGAAAATAATAATAACTGACGAGTATCTGGCGCAGCGTTGCCTGCATCAGCCTTGCCATACAGCGGTCCAATGCAGCCAGCGCAGCGGGACGCGACGACTGGTATTGATATGGATCAGTTGAGCTCCCTATAGATTGTTTGCAACAGTCTGCAGTTAGCTCAATTGTTTCAACTGCAAACACTATTATAGTTCTCATATGTTTCCATTATTTGATTGTTGCATTAGTGCATTAGTTGATTTCCTTTGTCATCAAATTTACTGATGAGTAGTTTTGTAAGACATCAGAATGTCCCTAGATTCTAAAACATACTCAAAAGTGAAGTGGACATCTTGTCCGCGGATAAGTTTTAGATTCGGACAAGATGTACCCTAATCCGTAATAGCACAGGTACCGTGCAATGTGAGGTTATGGAGGCCCGAGTCGAGGGAGCCGCCGCACCACGCTCTGATCGGGGAGGTGCTCTAGGCCTCTCCATTCTACCTAATGTTAAACAAGTGAAGGCTGATGTAAACGTTAAAGGAGAAACTTTAGAAATAGTAGAAAGTGCCGTATTCTTAGGAATCACCTTAGATAATAAACCTCAATGGGGCCCACACATAGATAAGCTATCGAAGAGACTCAGTTCTGCAGCGTATGCAGTCAAAAAAATCCGTTATCTTACAGACGTGGATACATCTAGACTTGTTTATTTCAGCTACTTCCATAGTATTATGTCTTATGGTATACTGCTGTGGGGGAACGCTGCAGATATTAACACCGTATTTGTGCTGCAGAAGAGGGCTGTTCGGGCTATCTATAACATGGGTCCTAGAGAATCTCTACGTGATAAATTCAAAGAAATAAACATAATGACAGTACCATGTCAATATATCTATGAAAACTTATTGTACACTCATAAAAATATAAATCGGTTCCCTAAAAATAGCGATAAACATATTTTTAATACCAGAAAATAAACATAAACTCGCTGTGCCCACAACTAGGCTACACAAAATAAATGTATCTTTTAAAGGGCAATGTATACGCTTCTACAACAAAACTCCTAGTGAGTTGCAAAAATTATCAGTAAATAAATTCAAACAAATTGTCAAAACCTTGCTGTGCAAAAAGGCTTACTATAAAATATCAGATTATCTAGAGGACAAAAAAGCTTGGGACGGGTTTTGCTCCAACTCGAAAAATAACAACTAACAGGCTAAAGGTTTCTTCGTCGCTTCTTTACTTTAGTCTACATACCGAAGCGACAGAAATCAAAAAATATCACTTTATTTCCGTGTCAGTGTTTAGTTTTTTATTTTGACCTTTTCTAAGTGTACATTTATTGTATTTATGGAAATAAAGAGTTTTTGATTTTGATTTTTTGATCCAACCTCGGTAGAGTCAATCATAGGATTCATTATAAACATTCTCTAACTTCGAGAATCTTTCTTCAAACAATCTACAATACTACTTATTGAACTGCATTCTGCGGCCAGCTCCTGCAATGATAGCGATGTAGGTCACCCTCACCACTGGCGTTGCCAGCCGTTCTTTATGCGGCCAGCTCCTGCAATGATAGCGATGTAGGTCACCCTCACCACTGGCGTTGCCAGCCGTTCTTTATGCGGCCAGCTCCTGCAATGATAGCGATGTAGGTCACCCTCACCACTGGCGTTGCCAGCCGTTCTTTATGCGGCCAGCTCCTGCAATGATAGCGATGTAGGTCACCCTCACCACTGGCGTTGCCAGCCGTTCTTTATGCGGCCAGCTCCTGCAATGATAGCGATGTAGATCACCCTCACCACTGGCGTTGCCAGCTGTTCTTTATGCGGCCAGCTCCTGCAATGATAGCGATGTAGGTCACCCTCACCACTGGCGTTGCCAGCCGTTCTTTATGCGGCCAGCTCCTGCAATGATAGCAATGTAGGTCACCCTCACCACTGGCGTTGCCAGCCGTTCTTTATGCGGCCAGCTCCTGCAATGATAGAGATGCAGGTCACCCTCACCACTGGCGTTGCCAGCCGTTCTTTATGCGGCCAGCTCCTGCAATGATAGCGATGTAGGTCACCCTCACCACTGGCGTTGCCAGCCGTTCTTTATGCGGCCAGCTCCTGCATTGATAGCGATGTAGGTCACCCTCACCACTGGCGTTGCCAGCCGTTCTTTATGCGGCCAGCTCCTGCAATGATAGAGATGCAGGTCACCCTCACCACTGGCGTTGCCAGCCGTTCTTTATCATAAAGTATTGTACGTTATTTCGGGCTAACGTACTCCATAGAGTACGTTATGTACGTGTTTGACAGTTTAAAATACATATTTCTATACAGAGCCAAAGTCGCGTGGGGCCGCCGTTTACGAGCGCGACTCACATGCGCCAGGCCAGGCCCGCCACTCAACTAATACTCACATCCTGGCGATGATGGCGTGATGGTAGATCATGGGGTTATCGAGGGCTTTCGAAATGGAAGATTACAGAATATCTTCAGTTGTAGACTGCGTCGCCGAGACATTGTCCGTGAAGCTCCCGCGCGACGCGACGCGACCCCCCGCCCGCGGAGACATTCCGCTTGCCTTCGACTCCGTAAAACACGGAGAATGCGCGTCGATCGTCGCTGGAGGACTCCGTTATTGCGATCGATGCGCCTCCGCCGCGTCGCCGCGTCGCTGCCGGCACGCGGCAGCGATGCGCCCTGGAATTTACACTATTTCTACAATTGGAAATGCCACTTCCATTTAGAGCTCCGTACCCAAAAGGTGAAAACGGGATCGTATTACTTAGCCTCCGCTGTCTTTTAGTCTGTCTATCTGTCCGTCCGCCCGTCAGCGGACTGTATCTCATAAACCACAAAGTAAGACATGTAAAGGTCCGGCAACGAGCGTGTAATGTTCCTGATGTCCCGTGCACAGGCTGCGGTCACCGCTTTCCAAGAGGCACGGACCCCACGCTCGCTTGCACCTTGGTGGTGTAGACAAAATGAGTTTAAGCAAGGTCGTGTGCGCATGTTGTAGTGGTGACGTGTGGTTGCAGACTGCGTGCACCTGCAGCTGTACCGCGACTCGCGCGCGCGCGCGGGGGACGCGGGCGGTGGCGGGGCGTGCAAGGCATCGCTCTCGCTGCAGCAGTACCTGGGCTGCGAGGCAGGCTTCACGCTGGACAAGCACTCCAACACGCTGGCGCTGCTCTGCACCGACCTTGTGGCCATCCTCGCCTTCGAGACGCGCGAGCGACTCATTCAGTGGCAGGTCAGTACTGGGCTGGGAGTATACTCGCGGGGGGGCGGGGGGTGCGAGGTGTCTGCTCGTCTCGCTGCACGTTTTGTTTGCACAGGTGAAGGTTAGCGCGCACCTGGGCGAGGCGCGCAACTACCTGGTGCTGGTGGGCAGCGGGGAGGGCGGCAAGGCGCGCGGGGCGCGGCTGGCGGCGGGCCCGGCGCGGCTGCACCTGCACGCGCGCCGGCTCGCGCTGACGGCCGGCGTTCCGCCGCGGCTGCTCGGCGTGTGGGACCTCGCGCACTTGAGGTAGGTACACCCCTGGTTTCTCTAGACTCCTTCATGAATGCTCTTGCTGATCGACTGAACGCTGGCTTCGTTTGTAATCCAGGCGATACGGTGTTGTCGAAGGGAGGTTCTGCTTCGAGGGCGGCTCGCACTGCGGCAAGGGGGAGGGCCTGCAAGTGCTGATCACCGACCAGGCCAAGGAAATCTCCCGCGACTTCGACCTGGCCTCGCAGGGACGGCTCTCGCCCCGGAGAAGGCCAATTCACGCTAAGAAGATCGACGGTACGTTACGCTCTCCGTATTGCGATAGCTCACCTTGTCAATGTGAGTAAAATAAAATATTCAAAATAACTTAGGACTAGAACGATAACAGAGTTTCATCTTAATTTCTATGGTATTAAATAATGCGTGTGCCTGAACTAGGTAAAAACCTGTTTTTCAGACGAAAACATTGCTAACAAGAAATAAATTTAGTAATCAAATAGGTAATAACTTACTAATTATACAAGGCGATGGTGCATACTTTAAAATAATTACTTATGCTACCAACACTAAACTAGTATAAATAATAAAGGTGTTTGCAAATTTTTGGCCTACTTTGAAACAGTCAATAAATTTTCTGTGTCCTACCTAAGTTTTATGGGTATCGTTTTTGAACAGGGTCGGAGAGTCCAAAGTCTCACGCGGCGTACCGACCAGACACTCGGCTCTCGGAGCTGAACACGATAGAGCATTCCCTGCCGCCGCTGGACCTCCGGCCGTACGAGGAAGGGCGCGGGGGGGAAGCAGGCGCGGCGTCCCCGTGCTGGCCCGCCGCCTACCGGGACCTGGGGCTCGCGGACACGGCGTCCGTACACGAGGGGGAGTGGGGGGGCGGGGCGGTCGCGCTCGAGCGCTGCATGAGCTGCATGTCCAAGCTGGGCGCCATGTCACGCTCCTCCACGGCCGCGCTGACGCCGGGCGCGCGCCACTTCAGCCCCGCCTGGACCATGGACGCGCTGGCCGAGGCGTGCGCTGAGCCCCCCGTGCCGCCCTTCCATGCTGAGGCTTCAGCCTCACCAGTACCGTGCCCCCCCGCGCCGGCCCCCGCCCGCGCGCCCGGCAGGCCCCCAAAACCGACGCGGTTGGACCTGAACTTGAGTCGCAAAGCCCCGCTGCCGCTGCCTACTCAGGTCTGCAGTTGCTCCTGCGCCTCCGAGGAGAACAGGTCGAGAGTGGGACCTTACGAAAACTACGACGTACCCAAGTTATCCTCGACAGAGGTGCGTGTTTAGTATTTTGTTGGAAGCAATTTTTTTATTTATTGTGTAACTCCAACGAGGTAGTCTGTTCCAGATCGAGGGAGAATACTACGATACTCCGAAGCGTCTCAAGGAATGCTTGAACGACGAGCTGTTTAAGATCACGAGAAGTTCGACCGCCGATGCGGTGATATTGAAAAAGCCGTGCGGGTGTCTCCTGAAGGTCGGCCGCAGACGCCGCGAGCCGACGGTCGTCCCGGCGGACGAGGCCGCGCCCGCGCCCTGCGCCTGCCGCCGCGTCACGGACTGGGCCAACAGCTGGATCAAACTGCCCTACTGCAGGAAAACTACCGTCTCCACCGATAACCTCGTCCAAGACAAAGAGAACGACAGGCCGGACGCGCACACCGCCCTCTACGCCACCATAGATCTATCGCGAAAGACGAGGAGGAAAACTCACCCCATCGAGCCGGACCAGTTGGCCCGGCTCGACCCGCGCGCCGTGCAGGTGGACGAGGGGCCGCTTGCCAACTACGAGAACCTGAACTTCGCACTGTCCTTGGAGTACTACGAGAACGCGAAGGACCTGCTTCGGCGCGCCGGCCTCACGCGCGCCGAGCTCGACGCCATCGGCGCCAACCTGGCCGCGCCCGCCGCGCGCGGGGCGGAGCGCTGCGACAGGTGCGGCCACCCGCCCGCCGACGGACACGCGGAGGCCGAGGCCAGCTTCGGGGATGACTACCTGATCATGGAGCCAAAATCTCTCGACAGCGGGAGGCTGGAGCACAGCCGCGCGCCCGCCGGCTACACGCCCATGTCGCCCATCGGCGGGTTTGCATTCGAGGCACCCGCGCGCAGCCCCGGGGGCGGTGGGGGCGCGCTCGGGGAGAAGTCCGCCAGCAACCCCGCGCTCTGCGGGGAGGCGGGCGCGGCGGGCGAGGGGGAGCGCCGCAAGCGGTCCAGTTCCGCGGATTCGTCGCGCTTCCTGGACGACGTGCAGGAGTTCGACGGGTCGCTGGGCTCGCGCGCCTCCTGCTGCTCCATCGAGACGCTGCGCAACCCACCGCCCGCCGCCGCCGCCGCGCGCTGCCGCTGCCGAGCTGACGGGAAACACTCGGACGCGGATAGCTCGGAGGGGGGCCGCGGTGCGGAGGGCGGCGGGGGAGCAGTGGCGGGCGCCGGCAACCGGGACTCGTCCAGCTCCAACGACTCCGGCGTGTCGAGCTGCTCGCTGCGGCGCGCGCGCAAGGACTTCGAGCTGCCTCCGACGACGGCGGCGGCGCGGCGCCACTACCGCACGGCGCGCCGCGCCGCCGCCGCGCCGCACGCTGCCGCCCCGCGGCGCTCGCGCTCCTCGGACGCGGTCCCCCCCGCCTCCCTCTTCGCGCCGCACAAGTCCTCCTCCGCGGAGGCCGAGGTGCCCGTGCTCTGCGCGCCGTTGCGAGGTAGGCTCTTCGCTTTCACACTCCGCTCTGTACTGTTGCGTGTCGTGTCGTGCTAGGTCGCTAACAGCCTGTGTTCCCGCAGGGGTGGCGGACGCGCACAGCACGTCGAGCGGCACGTCGGACATGTCGGACTACATCGAGACGCTGTCCATCTGCTCCTCTCACTCGTCCACTGACACGCCTGTCACCATGCGGTAAGTGTCAACCTCCGCCCCCCGCCCCCACAGTAGGTACGTGCCCCTCAGCCCCCCACTTTGTGTACTACATGTCCCCTCCTCCCGCAGGGTGGTCCGCCCGGTGACGACGAGCACGCTGCGGCCGCGCTCGGGCAAGGAGTACGGGCGGCTGCCCCCCCCGCGCCGCGCGCCGCGCGCTCCGCCCCCCGCACCGCCCGCACAGCTCCTCGCCAACAGACTCGACTAGAGTCCGAGAGGGCTACGGCCGTTCAGACGTTCAGTTGCGAGGAGCCAAGTCTGGTGGTGCTGTCCGGTCCTTCTTCGCCTTCCTGAGTTCTCGGGAGTGCGGAGCCACCTAGTTGTGTATGAGTAATTTGATTTCGAGTAAATCGGAAATGAACCTACCTGTTTGTTTGGGTGTGATCCGTCCATGGCCCGAGTTTGTGACGATCTGCGTCTATTGAGTTTTTTATAGCTGCTAGTTTTATTGTTACAATAAATAAATTATTACTTGCAGAGCAACTTTTATGAAGGAAATAAAATACTTATTTATAAGATGAGGATTGTAATATAATTACCCTGTACTAGCCACGTACATGAAGATGCGCTTCGGCATGGGTGTTGGCCTGAGGATATTGACTCTGGATATAAATAAATAAAACTTTCTCTTACTTATTCTATTCGCGGTGACGCACTTTTACTTTGTAAGTAGGCCTCCTGGTCCTGGCGGGCCAGCCCCCATGCTGTCTCTGCATTATGGGTGCGTCGCTTCGTGCAGACTCTGCATTATGGGTGCGTGGCCTCGTGCAGACTCTGCATTATGGGTGCCGTTGCCTCGTGCAGACTCTGCATTATGGGTGCCGTTGCCTCGTGCAGACTCTGCATTATGGGTGCCGTCGCCTCGTGCAGACTCTGCATTATGGGTGCCGTTGCCTCGTGCAGACTCTGCATTATGGGTGCGTCGCCTCGTGCAGACTCTGCATTATGGGTGCCGTTGCCTCGTGCAGACTCTGCATTATGGGTGCCGTCGCCTCGTGCAGACTCTGCATTATGGGTGCCGTTGCCTCGTGCAGACTCTGCATTATGGGTGCGTCGCCTCGTGCAGACTCTGCATTATGGGTGCCGTCGCCTCGTGCAGACTCTGCATTATGGGTGCGTCGCCTCGTGCAGACTCTGCATTATGGGTGCGTCGCCTCGTGCAGACTCTGCATTATGGGTGCCGTCGCCTCGTGCAGACTCTGCATTATGGGTGCGTGGCCTCGTGCAGACTCTGCATTATGGGTGCCGTTGCCTCGTGCAGACTCTGCATTATGGGTGCCGTTGCCTCGTGCAGACTCTGCATTATGGGTGCCGTTGCCTCGTGCAGACTCTGCATTATGGGTGCCGTCGCCTCGTGCAGACTCTGCATTATGGGTGCCGTTGCCTCGTGCAGACTCTGCATTATGGGTGCGTCGCCTCGTGCAGACTCTGCATTATGGGTGCCGTTGCCTCGTGCAGACTCTGCATTATGGGTGCCGTCGCCTCGTGCAGACTCTGCATTATGGGTGCCGTTGCCTCGTGCAGACTCTGCATTATGGGTGCGTCGCCTCGTGCAGACTCTGCATTATGGGTGCCGTCGCCTCGTGCAGACTCTGCATTATGGGTGCGTCGCCTCGTGCAGACTCTGCATTATGGGTGCGTCGCCTCGTGCAGACTCTGCATTATGGGTGCCGTCGCCTCGTGCAGACTCTGCATTATGGGTGCGTCGCCTCGTGCAGACTCTGCATTATGGGTGCCGTTGCCTCGTGCAGACTCTGCATTATGGGTGCCGTCGCCTCGTGCAGACTCTGCATTATGGGTGCCGTTGCCTCGTGCAGACTCTGCATTATGGGTGCGTGGCCTCGTGCAGACTCTGCATTATGGGTGCCGTTGCCTCGTGCAGACTCTGCATTATGGGTGCGTGGCCTCGTGCAGACTCTGCATTATGGGTGCCGTTGCCTCGTGCAGACTCTGCATTATGGGTGCGTCGCCTCGTGCAGACTCTGCATTATGGGTGCGTCGCCTCGTGCAGACTCTGCATTATGGGTGCGTCGCCTCGTGCAGACTCTGCATTATGGGTGCGTCGCCTCGTGCAGACTCTGCATTATGGGTGCGTCGCTTCGTGCAGACTCTGCATTATGGGTGCCGTTGCCTCGTGCAGACTCTGCATTATGGGTGCCGTCGCCTCGTGCAGACTCTGCATTATGGGTGCCGTTGCCTCGTGCAGACTCTGCATTATGGGTGCGTGGCCTCGTGCAGACTCTGCATTATGGGTGCCGTTGCCTCGTGCAGACTCTGCATTATGGGTGCGTGGCCTCGTGCAGACTCTGCATTATGGGTGCCGTTGCCTCGTGCAGACTCTGCATTATGGGTGCGTCGCCTCGTGCAGACTCTGCATTATGGGTGCCGTTGCCTCGTGCAGACTCTGCATTATGGGTGCCGTCGCCTCGTGCAGACTCTGCATTATGGGTGCCGTTGCCTCGTGCAGACTCTGCATTATGGGTGCCGTCGCCTCGTGCAGACTCTGCATTATGGGTGCCGTTGCCTCGTGCAGACTCTGCATTATGGGTGCGTCGCCTCGTGCAGACTCTGCATTATGGGTGCCGTTGCCTCGTGCAGACTCTGCATTATGGGTGCCGTCGCCTCGTGCAGACTCTGCATTATGGGTGCGTCGCCTCGTGCAGACTCTGCATTATGGGTGCCGTCGCCTCGTGCAGACTCTGCATTATGGGTGCGTCGCCTCGTGCAGACTCTGCATTATGGGTGCGTCGCTTCGTGCAGACTCTGCATTATGGGTGCGTCGCTTCGTGCAGACTCTGCATTATGGGTGCCGTTGCCTCGTGCAGACTCTGCATTATGGGTGCGTCGCTTCGTGCAGACTCTGCATTATGGGTGCCGTTGCCTCGTGCAGACTCTGCATTATGGGTGCGTCGCCTCGTGCAGACTCTGCATTATGGGTGCCGTTGCCTCGTGCAGACTCTGCATTATGGGTGCCGTCGCCTCGTGCAGACTCTGCATTATGGGTGCGTCGCCTCGTGCAGACTCTGCATTATGGGTGCCGTCGCCTCGTGCAGACTCTGCATTATGGGTGCGTCGCCTCGTGCAGACTCTGCATTATGGGTGCGTCGCTTCGTGCAGACTCTGCATTATGGGTGCGTCGCTTCGTGCAGACTCTGCATTATGGGTGCCGTCGCCTCGTGCAGACTCTGCATTATGGGTGCGTCGCTTCGTGCAGACTCTGCATTATGGGTGCCGTCGCCTCGTGCAGACTCTGCATTATGGGTGCGTCGCCTCGTGCAGACTCTGCATTATGGGTGCCGTCGCCTCGTGCAGACTCTGCATTATGGGTGCGTCGCCTCGTGCAGACTCTGCATTATGGGTGCGTCGCCTCGTGCAGACTCTGCATTATGGGTGCCGTTGCCTCGTGCATACTCTGCATTATGGGTGCCGTCGCCTCGTGCAGACTCTGCATTATGGGTGCGTCGCCTCGTGCTGTCTCTGCATTATGGGTGCGTCGCCTCGTGCAGACTCTGCATTATGGGTGCGTCGCCTCGTGCTGACTCTGCATTATGGGTGCGTCGCCTCGTGCAGACTCTGCATTATGGGTGCGTCGCCTCGTGCTGACTCTGCATTATGGGTGCGTCGCCTCGTGCAGACTCTGCATTATGGGTGCGTCGCCTCGTGCTGACTCTGCATTATGGGTGCGTCGCCTCGTGCAGACTCTGCATTATGGGTGCCGTCGCCTCGTGCAGACTCTGCATTATGGGTGCCGTCGCCTCGTGCTGACTCTGCATTATGGGTGCGTCGCCTCGTGGAGACTCTGCATTATGGGTGCGTCGCCTCGTGCTGACTCTGCATTATGGGTGCGTCGCCTCGTGCAGACTCTGCATTATGGGTGCCGTCGCCTCGTGCAGACTCTGCATTATGGGTGCGTCGCCTCGTGCTGACTCTGCATTATGGGTGCGTCGCCTCGTGCAGACTCTGCATTATGGGTGCCGTCGCCTCGTGCAGACTCTGCATTATGGGTGCGTCGCATCGTGCAGACTCTGCATTATGGGTGCGTCGCCTCGTGCAGACTCTGCATTATGGGTGCGTCGCCTCGTGCAGACTCTGCATTATGGGTGCGTCGCCTCGTGCAGACTCTGCATTATGGGTGCGTCGCCTCGTGCAGACTCTGCATTATGGGTGCGTCGCCTCGTGCAGACTCTGCATTATGGGTGCGTCGCCTGGTGCAGACTCTGCATTATGGGTAATTGAACGAATTATGACACAGGTGAAATAAATACTCAAACATTTTTACCACATTTACTGAGCAATACTAGCCAAATAGTTATTCTAGTCATTTTGTAATTGTTAGGCTCGCTGCCCACTTCGGCGCCATGTCCGCTGCCGACGCCGCGCCGCCAGCGGGCAGCGGGCTGGTTTAGGGACACGTGTAAATATTGTATTGCGATCGTTAGTCAACTTTGTAAAATATTATCTAGATTCTCTACAACGACTATCTTGTCTCTACTTTGTTACGACGATGTATTTTGATATTTGGAGTTTATCTCGAGGGGGTGGAGGAGAGAGGGGAGGTTAGCAGTACGAATCTCACGATAGCAATAAGCAGCGCAACCAAAGGTGATCTGTATTATACATTTGAATAAAACCGTATTGTACTTACTACTTAGTTTATTAGTGAATACTTTGCGGAATGTAAATCTTTGTCGACGATCGTTAAGTGTGGGCGGTCCTCTGACCCCAGGGGCCCTCAGCGCGGCGGCGGCGGCGCTGGGACGGCGCAGTGGACGCCGGCCTCGAGCGCTGCCGCCGCGCTGCCGCCGCGCTGCCGCCGCGTCGCCGCGCCCACGCCGGACTGTGAGCAGGTTGTTTAGACATTACGCTAGCAATGAATTTATAAATTAACGTTAATTGGGATTCCTGAATAAAATTGTGAATAAGCGTCTGAAGTTTCCATTTCCCTAATGAGTGATGTGATGACGTAGAGGTTCCTGCGGCTGGCGTCCAGGAGTCACGGCGCCCGGCGCGGCTCCTGGCGGAGGCGGGCGCGGCGAGGACGGGATCTCTTTATCCATACAATAATGGTAATGGTTGTTCTTTAGAGTTTAAGAGGTGATTGGATTCCTCCTGAGTAACGAATACGTAACTAAAGTAAAGGGATTGCCTCCGCGCCCGCGCCCCTAGGTAGGTACCTACTACTGTCTGTCGTAACTATTTATGAATGTGACAAAGCACTAGTAGTTCAATCATACCTACGATATTTCTGTGGAATCATTCATTACGAAGCAGTTCCCAGCCCTCGCCTTATCGAAGACGGGGGAGAGTCGGCGATACACGGCATTGCCTTCGACACTATCTGTGTATCTGTGTTTGTTTAACGATCTTGTAAAGCCGATATTGGGCTGGTAATCCTCAACAAGCAAACAACTAGAGATACTTAACTACCTATTCATATTATCGAGCAGTGCGGACGGATGGCAACGTGAGCCACAATGACCGTACATTTAGTGTTCTGGTCGTGTTCAACATGCAATTGGCAATCTGTTGTTGTCTGATATCGCTCGCATGTAGGCACCGAGTGTTGTACCGCGTTTCTTATCTGCGATCCGATAAGTTTACATCGATAAGGTTGTTTGGGAGCTTACCGAGTGGGATTATACAGATAACGAGCTAGTTTTTGGTCACGATGCTGCCCGGAAACGAATTTTAATTGGCTATTTCGATTAGCTATATGATGTCATTGAGGAATTTTGGTGGAATTATTGGTCTTAAAAAAAGAGGTCTGCAAGCAAGTGCTCTCGTTTCTGGCAGTCCGCGGATCCAGCAAGCTCATCATCAGAAACTCTTGCAAATTCCTCAGAATTCAAATGCGCTACGGAACCCAAGAATTTCGGGACATGTACCTAGGTACTCGTATGTAAATGCGCAATACATTTTGATCTACCTACCTACATGAAATAATACAATATCTACCTTAGTACCTAGTTTCGTTCACTCGATAGGCACTAATCATTCTTAATCACAATAAATGCGATTAAGATAATAAATGAATAAGCCGGCTCCCGACGTCACAGAGCCGCACGGAGCCAGAGGCGGAGCGGTCAGAGCGGATACCTGACTACTTCCATAGAAGATACATACAGCCCCTCGAAGGCGCCGTGAACTGAGGCCGGCCCCCGGCAGCCAGACAACAATCATTCAGAGGTACATGAAGCTCCCGGATTCTGCGAGAGGCGCTGCCCGCGGCTCGCTGGCTCGGCTGGCTGCAGCTCGCACTGCGGCCCCCAACGGGCACCTACGCTTGACCACTTACCACTGTCAAACATCTAAATTATTTCGGTTCTGTCCTGCTTTCTATGATCCTCCAATAATGATCTGAGGTATGATAAGTTTTAGGAGCAGCAACATTATTTTTCTTAAACATGCGCGGAAATAATGTCATTACTTTTGAATAAAGAACACGCGAAGTATCATAATTTACGTAGACTGAAAAACCAAAATTACTTCCCAGCGCGTTATTTGAATTTGGAACGAAGAGCGCGCCGGCAATGTTGTATGAAACGGTGTGCTGTTTGAATTTAGAACTCTTTCATCTATCGTACACATTGCGTTCTCGTGGCTGTATAGCCACAGATGCGTTTACCTTTCGGCACAAACTGTAACTGCGACGAAAAAAAAAAAATGGCAGTACAGCGGAGTTGGTTGTTATTTTGTTAATAAAATAATTAAAATTAGTTCCGATGATTCTGAAAGTGAAAATGAAATGAAAATTGACTGTACTCCACCAAATTTAAGATCGGAAGCTAAATTAGCGATGGAAAACCTGCTTCCAGCTAAATCAAAAGAAAAATATATTAAAGTAAGTATTTTCCCCCTTAAGGGGGATTTGTCAAGGGGGAAAACTGGAATAACCCATTAAATTTACTATGTAAACGGCCCTTTTTTATTTCCTTGCACTTTTTTTAAGAAAAGCACTATATATGCCTCGGCCGAAATGGCAATTGCCTGTCTCGTAAACTCATACTCGACATGCAATTGCCTATTTCGCTGCCTTTGCAATAATGTAAGTACTATTCTTTGAGGGTCTCCCGAGCCTTGGCGCAGGAAATGGCTGTTCGACAGCAGAGTGAGTAGCGCGGGCGCTCTCACAGGCAGGCGTCAGGGCAGGCGGCGAGCGGGAGTGCGGCAGCGGCTCCGGAGGCGCTGCGTGCACAAGGACGATTTTGTCTTAGTCATAGTTTTAAAGGAAGGTTAGTTTCCTCTCGCCGAAAACGCACTTCGCAGTGAACCCGCCATGCCGAGGATGATTCTCGATGATGATTATCGCCGCACAAGTAATAGAAAACAAAATAACCTAGTACGTTATTATGCGGATTTGGAAATACCAAATAATCACGTACCTAATTAAAATAATCAGATGTAAGATGCAATCGGTGGGTTATAAACTGTAATCATACATAGATACATTTTTAAAAGCTGGTGTGATCCCGTTTTGTTTTTCGTTTACTGAAGGCCTGTATTTGTGACGCCATCGTGGGTAATCCTTATTTCGATCCATACATTTCTAATACAGCCTTTTGCTATCAGGAGTGCACGCAGTGAATTCACGGTTCAACGTCAGGCGTAACACAAGGCTCAATCTTGGGACCACTTTTATATAACACGGTCGGTGTTTTATAAAACAGGTCCCCAGATATTTGACTTTGACATTTTATAAATTATTCAAATTTTTTAATGTTTGCAGACGACAAGAAAATCTATCTCCAAACGAAAAACTTTGATACTTGCGCCAATCTCAAACTTGACCTTGACAGCCGGTCCGACCCACACATCATAAATAGAATCACAGTACGAGATGTGAACAGACATAGACATAGACATAGACATACCATTTATTTGCCACCGGACACATTTACATAACACATTCAAAATAAAATATGTAGTCTTAAATTAATTAAACTAATAAGAACACATACAGTAGGTACATTTAACAAACGATGTTAACAATAAAATTAATCAATGTGTGCTGCAGTAGCAAATGGGCCTAGGCTCAGCATAATGCCAACTGTTGTGAACAGAGGGCGCTGGTATTCTGCCCAGACCAAAACTAGAACAATCACAGGACCCTGCGTATACAATATAATAACAGGTACATTTTATAAGAAAAACAAACATAGTTCAGTTCAATTACAATAGTGGCAGTGTTGTTGAGAAAGTTCAGTCGGTCCGTGATCTCGGCGTAGTACTGCATTCAAAAATGCTATTATCGGAGCATATTGACATAATTGTAAACAAAGCGTATGAACTGTTAGACTTTACTAACGGGCCAGCAAACCTTTCAGGGACGTTGACTGCATTAAGGTTGTACTTTGCCTACGTAAGAAGTTTATTGAATATGCCTGTAGTTTATTGAAAATTCATACTTACCAGGAGGCATGCGAGTACTACCAGCATTAATACGCTAGAAGCTTTCTGCGCCCCAAGTTTCTAAACTATTGTATTAAGATCGCGAAGAAGGTAATTTTAAGTAATATTGTAACCTACAGGTACCCTATCGTGGAAATTGAATACAAAGACGATGGGTAAAGTTAACATAAAAATATTTATTAATTAAAGAAGAGGGTATAGGTTCTATGGCCCGCCTAACTTTCACTTTGCCTTAACACGGCACTTCCCTGTAGCGGATGGTTCTGGAACGCAGGCCGCAGGTCCGGGTCCAGGGCGAGCGCCGATTCGGGGTAGGTGTGGCTGTTTCCAGGTAGATGGATGGTGATGGCCTCCAAGTCGGCGAAGGGGAAGACAAAGGGTTCCCACGTCCGCCGAGTGAGTTAATACACCAGCCTTGGTTGGGTGAGCCCAAGTGTGGTTCCCTGGAATCAATGTTCTAGTTATAGTCTCTGCCGATATTCATGATCCTGTTCTCGACCGCCGCAGGCGATACCACGTCACTACTAGGAAGGCCGGAAGAATGGATCGTATGATGTGTGGCGGTCAGACAGGGGTCAGACAGATCGGAGTTTACAATGATAGAATATTAGAATTAAATCTACCTACGTAGGTAGGTAGCACATAGGCATACACACAGACGTGTAGGTGCAAAGCAGGCACATAGGCATGTACATAAGTTAGGCTAGCTAGAAATGAACACTGCTCATCAACTAAAACTAGGTAGGCATGTAGGCAACAGTGATTGCTAGATTATAGGTAGGTATGTACCTAGGCACAGCGTGAATGGCTAGCGTTACATAATACAAAAATAACAATAATGCTGGATAATCCACGCAGCATCATCTTGCCCCAAGCTAGGTACAATAGCGGTTAGGCATCTATTATTCAAGCTGCAAGGCGTGGATTACAAAGATGTAGGTAGGCAGTGCAATACAGATTAACAGCGTGGATACATAGCTAGGTACCAAGGCTAGATTCTGGAGACAGAGGTACAAGCACTGAAATGTGGACCTAGATAATGTTACACACAAGATTAAATGGAATGTCTAGAAATCCTAACGAAACTAATAATTGTGCACACTTACCCAATTAGGGGAATAACAACACTTATAACAAGAATGGTGATTTACTAGGGTAGGTAGGCTACATCACCTTGAAATTTAATTTCTAGATAAAAATCTAGTGAGAAACGGGACTTCCGTCTTTAGCAGTTACAGTCTGTCGAATGCGGGCAGCAACGCCTGCCGGGGGTATTTATGTTGAGCACGCACACGCTTACAAGTCGTGTCATGCCACTGCCTGGCACCAAGATCGTTCGATAGCTCTCGGCCAATGAGAGGCTCGGGAGGCCGTGACGCACCTTTTAAGGTAATGGTTTTGCGAACGATTAGGATCTGTAAGGGGCGTGTAGATTACAATATAGGTGCTATGACGGCACCGAAATTGGTTATGAAGTGTTGTTTTGGGAAAGGTGAAATTACTACGTTACATATCCCGCTGACATACCAAGGATTTTATTCCCTAAGGCAATAAAATTCTTTAAAAATAAAAAAAAATTTTTACATTCAGCAAAAATTGCTTGGTAAAACATTTGTTAATAAGAGAATAAAAATGTTCTACCGATAACTAATTTACTAGGATGATTCCTTTATTTATTTATTTTACTCAAGAAACGTAATGAAAGGAATGTCGCTAGTCTATTTAGAGGGAATAAATAGAATTACTAATTTAATTGGTTGGCAATGCTAGCCAATAGTAGTAGGAAGTTAGTTAATTAACGATGAACGACCGTATAGCTTTAGGTCTTTAATATGCCAGGTGCCCAAGTCCTTTCCCGACAAGTCCTCTAGAATGTAGACGAGGGGTGATTTTTTTGATTTAACTCGGCATTTAATGAATTTAGGTGCAAGTTTTTTACTAAAATTCTTATCTTTATCACTAAGAATAAACGTTCTTTTCATTACGATATCGCCTACGTTAAATTCAGCTGATTTACGACGTAGGTCATAACGAGAAGTGTTTTTTTGATGTGCTTGCCAAAGTCTTGTTTGTACCTGGTCAAAAATTTTTGATAGACCTCCTAGGTTATCTGCATAGATATCACGGGGAAGGAACAGGAGTTCATTTCCAAGATCGAAGTCGGTGTAGTGTGATCCACAACTTACTAGTTCCCTACCAAAGACTAGAAACGCAGGTGAATAACCCGTAGCTTCGCTAACAGAGCTGTTTATCGCAAATTGTATCTTGGGAATAAAAATGTCCCAAGTTCTGTGGTCGTCGTCGACAAAAGTAGAAATGCATGTAATTATGGTCCTATTGTGACGTTCCACAGTATTGACCTGAGGGGTGTATTTAGGTGTGAAGTAAACGTTAGGAATTTTATATTTCTTAAAAAAATTATCTATTTCTTTGCTAATAAATTGGCTGCCATTATCCATAAATATGGTCTGTGGAATGCCATGCACTAGAAAAACTGATGTTTCTAAGCATTTAATTACAACATCGGAAGTAGCCCGTCTAATGGGAAAGATTAGGCAGTACTTCGAGAAACAACAAGTTACTACGAGGATGTAGTTATTCTGTTTTCTACTTACAGGTAAGGGACCCATGAGGTCTATGGAGATCATCTGAAATGGCCGGGAGCATTGTTTAGGACGTCCCATTTTGCCTAAAGTCTGATGATTTTGAGCTTTATATGATAAACATTTATTACATGTACTAACAAAATTTACTACATTTTGGAACATACCTGGCCAATAGTATTTTAACGTAAGACGCCGATATGTTTTTGATATACCGAGATGGCCAGCCGTTGGCTCGCTATGATTTTCGTTGATTATGTCAACGCGTAACTCTGATGGAACTACTTCTTTCCAGGAAAACTCTGCTGTTAGTTCATGTTTATTTTTACAATTTCTATATAGTACTCCGTTATCTATAAGGAAATTGGGAAAGTTTCCAGGGTTCTTTGAACAACCGTCAAAAATGTTTTTATACCAGGTGTCATTCGTTTTCGAGAAAGAATCGGCTGTGCTGATGGCACTTATGGGCACGGCGCGAGAGAGAGCGTCTGGTATGACATTATCTACGCCACGGCGGTGTTTAAAGTTAAGGTTAAACGCAGACAAGCGAACTCCCCAGCGAGCCAACCTACCAGTGGGGTTACTTAGAGACAGAAACCACTTTAATGCACTATGGTCAGTGTAGACAGTGAATGGCTTGCCATTCTCTAAGTAGCACCTCCAATGTTCCAAAGCGATTAGAACGGCTAGAGTTTCTCGCTCAGTTATACTGTAGTTTTTCTCTGCTCCTGTTAATGACTTGCTCATATAAGCAATCGGATGTTCTTTGCCATTAATTGACTGTGTCAACATAGCACCAACCCCGTAATTGCTTGCATCTGTATGAACTTCAAATGGCTTGTCGTAATCAGGGCAGGAAAGTACTGGGGCAGAAACCAAACATTCCTTGAGCTTACGGAAGGCTGTTTCCGCTTCCGAAGTCCAAAGAAAAGGTGGACCACCTTTCTTTAATGAAGTCAACTTATTCAAAGGACCTGCTATGGTGCTGAAATTGGGGACAAAGCGTCGGTACCAAGTAGCTGTCCCGAGGAAACGTTTTAAGTCCTTACGACAGGTAGGTGTCGGATAGTTAAGGATAGCTTCCACTTTTTCAGGATCGGTCCGAAGTCCACAATGATCAACTACATAGCCTAGGTATTTAAGCTGACTGCGAAAGAAGTTACATTTTTCTAGATTTACTGTTAAGTTAGCTTTTTGTAATTTTTCGAGGACTTTGCGTAATAGCGTGACATGAGTATCAAAATCCGAGCTTACTATGATAATATCGTCTAAATATGCAAATACGTGCAAATCAAACTCGCGAAAAAGAAGGTCTACTAGCCTTTGTTGAGTAGCGGGTGCGTTAGTCAATCCAAAAGCTGTTCGTTTAAATCTTAACGTACCGCGGTTTGGAACATAGAACGCGGTCTTATCCCTATCTTCTGGTATGATTTCAATCTGCCAGAAGGCCTTTGATAGATCTAGACTAGAGAGATAACGGGCATCACGTAGGTTATCTAGGATTTCCGATACATAAGGTAGATTGTATGCGTCTTTAACTGTAACAGAATTTAACTTTCGACTGTCCAGGCAAAATCTAGGTTGACCGTTCTTTTTGTTTACTATTAGCACTGGTGAAGACCAGGCGCTTTCGCATTTTTCAACAACATCTAAAGCAAGCATTTCGTCCACCTGTTCTACCAGTATACGCTGTTTTTCGGGAGACATGCGGTAATAGCGTTGGCGTATGGGTTGGGAGTCACCTGTGTCTATACGATGCTGAATGAGATTGGTTTTACCTAGGCCATTGGTTTCGTAAGAAATATTTTTGAACTGTTCAATTATATTGTCAGCTATAATTCTCTTTGATTCGCTCAACGTATCATAGTCTTGTATGACAGGTTTCTGTAAGACATGATTGCGGTTATTGTTTTCGGCCGTAATTGTATGTACGTATTGAGGGCAAATTTTAAAACTACGCCAAAAGTCAATACCTAAAATGAGATCATTATCAACTTCTGGGATAACGAATCCTTTTATAATGTGAAATTGAGCATCGAAATGTAATGGCAAGTTAATGTAACCGATACTGTTTAATCTCTGACCTCCAGCAGCGGAGACAGTTAATTGACAATCATCGATTATAACTAATCCTTGATTCACTAGTGCTTTATGAGCATTATTACCAATAATGGTTATGGATGAACCTGAGTCAAGAAGCCCACACATAGGGATGTCGTTAACCTTGACACTAACGAAAGGTCTATTATCTTTATTATTTTTTAGAATTGTGTCGCATTTGCTGGTTTTTAAGAAAGAAGCAACAAATTTTAACCAGTTTTTCCAGTCCTTTATATCAAATTTACTAGTGGACTCAGCGGCACAATTCTTCCTAACTAGTTTTTTGAATCAGTTTTGCGATTAGCCAAGCAATCTGGACACTTCGTTGATTTAACATCCTTGCGACCACAAACAAAACAAAGTATAGTTTTATCCTTACATTGTCTCAGATTATGTGTGTTTACACGACATCTTGGACAGTAACGCGGTTTGGTATCAGGTACCTCTAATGCGTGTACTTGAGGCTGATTGCCTGCTTGCTCTGTGGTCTTATTGGATTCGGTAGAGTTTTTACTGTAACTACCAAAATTATTATGTCTTTTGAATTTATTATAGTTATTATTATTGTAAGACGAAGTCTTATTTTCATGTTTATCTTTATTTCCCGAATACGCGAACTCTGGCGCTAGAGTGCCTGAAGTTACTTTAGGTGGTTCCTGAAAATGAGCTAGACGAGCTTGAACCTGTTCGTAATTTCTACAGGCTTCCTTAAGGTCAGATAAACATCTGATGCCTTGTGAGGAAGCTAAAATATTCGCGTAGACGGGGCGAATATTATGGAGAATTATTTCTAATTTATCATCTTCGGACATGGATTTGGATAATCGCGAAAACAATCCTGCCATGATTGCCAGATATATAGTAATATTTTCTGATTCACCTTGTGTTCTAGAACGAATTTCTGAAAGTAATCTGTAATCATAGTCGGATTGGTCGAAATCATCTCTTAAAAGTTTGACAAGACTGGGCCAGTCGGTAAGTTGATCTTTTACGGCTCTGTACCAATGCAGAGCATCACCCGTAAAGATCTCTGTGGCGTATGCCAGTATTTTTGCTTCTGAAATTTTTCTAGCCTCGCATAATTCCGTAACGCGCTGTATGAATGAGCGAACACAAGTTTTACCGTCGAATTTTAATTTACCTATATCGTTAAAGATCCCGCGATCGCATTGTACTGTTATATGAGTAGGCGAAGCGGGGTCTAAATCATCGCTTTTTGACGGCATAATCAAGGTATCAACGGAACTATCTTTTAATGAGTCTACTGCCTTCAAATATGATTGGAATCGGCCTAGGCAATCGTCGTAAGCCAGCTGTGAGACTTCGTCAAGACCTGATATGCGATTGAGACGGTGGTAAACGTGGTTGAGTAAATTTTGAGTACGCAACACCGAACTTCTGTCTAGTTGTGATTCTAAGCTAGTATTTATTTTGCTAAGTACCTCGTTGATACCGGCGAGGTCTTCCGACAACGGCACGGGGCTAGACAAAACGTCCTCGGATGGGAACAAAGGCCCTAACTTCGCTATTTGTTTGCGTAGGTCTAAAACAGTGGCTGCTGGAGTAGTGCCCCTAATTTGGACCTCATATTCAAGCTCAGTTTTTTGAAGTGAGAGAAATTTTATTGGATAAGCCATTTTTACAACAAAAATTTGGGTAAATGCACACAATTAGAGTTAAGACTATACGAGAAGACTCCGACTGTTACAAAATGTTTAAGAATAATAACGTCTTATTTTAAATTTGTCAGTCAAAAAAAAATGTAAGTAGAAAAATAATAAAAAGAACATTCAAATACAAGTGCTGAAAAAAAAATACATTAACAACTAGTGTGTACCTTGTGTATTATTTAAATTACAATACAGAGAAAAAAATTTAAACTTTCTTTTTGTTGACAAAGAATATCTTGGAAACTAGAACATTAATGAGTATAGATGTAAGGAATATTGTTGAACACAAGAATTAATGCACGGGGTATATAAATGGAATGAAATGAATTATTTGACATTCAAAATTATTTGTTCAACCAATCGCAGCAAAAATACAGGTTATGTGGCAAGGTACACCTTAGTTATTTTCAACAAAAATAAAATGAAACGTTTTACACAGAAATGGACACACACACACAAAATACGTAATGCGAAGTGAAAATTAGGCCATAGAATACCACGTTTAAGGGCGCCAATGTAACCTACAGGTACCCTATCGTGGAAATTGAATACAAAGACGATGGGTAAAGTTAACATAAAAATATTTATTAATTAAAGAAGAGGGTATAGGTTCTATGGCCCGCCTAACTTTCACTTTGCCTTAACACGGCACTTCCCTGTAGCGGATGGTTCTGGAACGCAGGCCGCAGGTCCGGGTCCAGGGCGAGCGCCGATTCGGGGTAGGTGTGGCTGTTTCCAGGTAGATGGATGGTGATGGCCTCCAAGTCGGCGAAGGGGAAGACAAAGGGTTCCCACGTCCGCCGAGTGAGTTAATACACCAGCCTTGGTTGGGTGAGCCCAAGTGTGGTTCCCTGGAATCAATGTTCTAGTTATAGTCTCTGCCGATATTCATGATCCTGTTCTCGACCGCCGCAGGCGATACCACGTCACTACTAGGAAGGCCGGAAGAATGGATCGTATGATGTGTGGCGGTCAGACAGGGGTCAGACAGATCGGAGTTTACAATGATAGAATATTAGAATTAAATCTACCTACGTAGGTAGGTAGCACATAGGCATACACACAGACGTGTAGGTGCAAAGCAGGCACATAGGCATGTACATAAGTTAGGCTAGCTAGAAATGAACACTGCTCATCAACTAAAACTAGGTAGGCATGTAGGCAACAGTGATTGCTAGATTATAGGTAGGTATGTACCTAGGCACAGCGTGAATGGCTAGCGTTACATAATACAAAAATAACAATAATGCTGGATAATCCACGCAGCATCATCTTGCCCCAAGCTAGGTACAATAGCGGTTAGGCATCTATTATTCAAGCTGCAAGGCGTGGATTACAAAGATGTAGGTAGGCAGTGCAATACAGATTAACAGCGTGGATACATAGCTAGGTACCAAGGCTAGATTCTGGAGACAGAGGTACAAGCACTGAAATGTGGACCTAGATAATGTTACACACAAGATTAAATGGAATGTCTAGAAATCCTAACGAAACTAATAATTGTGCACACTTACCCAATTAGGGGAATAACAACACTTATAACAAGAATGGTGATTTACTAGGGTAGGTAGGCTACATCACCTTGAAATTTAATTTCTAGATAAAAATCTAGTGAGAAACGGGACTTCCGTCTTTAGCAGTTACAGTCTGTCGAATGCGGGCAGCAACGCCTGCCGGGGGTATTTATGTTGAGCACGCACACGCTTACAAGTCGTGTCATGCCACTGCCTGGCACCAAGATCGTTCGATAGCTCTCGGCCAATGAGAGGCTCGGGAGGCCGTGACGCACCTTTTAAGGTAATGGTTTTGCGAACGATTAGGATCTGTAAGGGGCGTGTAGATTACAATATAGGTGCTATGACGGCACCGAAATTGGTTATGAAGTGTTGTTTTGGGAAAGGTGAAATTACTACGTTACAATATATAGCTAAAATATGTTTTAAATATATATTAAAACATATAGTACCTATAGCAAACATAATTATGTAAAGTAGTTAGAAAATAATAAAGTAGATATAAACAATAGACATAAGATAAATGATTAAAAAATACGTTTATATTATAATAAGATTGTAAAAGTCTCTGATTACGTTATAGGAACAAGAAATAAAAAAATAAAATAAAAAAACACGCTAGAAGCTCGGCAAAACGAAAAATATACTTCCAGGTCCCGGCAGATCGCACTCTTACACGCCACTATTAAATGTCCCTCAAGTAAACTTGATTAAAATCCACATTAAGCCAAGAACTCTGTTCTCTGTCGAAATGCAAGATCGTACAACAAACTTTATTCTGACCTTGACCTCTGTGCGTGCCATTAAAATACCCTTAAAAGTAAAATCCAAGCGATGCATTCATCTGCTTTGTGTGGTTAACCCAAATGATACCTACCTTTAATGATTGTTCCCCGGTGGCCGTTCCTGCATAGCCACGCCAACCCCCGCTGCCTACCTCTTCACAACGGTGGTCTCCTGTCGCGCGGCTGGTGCCTCAGGAGCTCCGTAGTTCCTCTCATCCCTTCCTCATGCGATCATACCTGTCGCCCTGACTCTTACGAGACTAGTTCCTCAGGGGCACTCAGGAACACGACACACACATATTTGTTGCGACGGGTGTTTTAGTATGCATGCGTATATGTGTGTACTCATATACACGCATGCACACTGAAACACCCGTCGCAAACCCATTCAAATGAATTTCTCACCTTACTGATTATTTTGTTCTACCTATTATCAGCTTCACTCACCTTTCTGTTAAACATTTTTACTTTGTCTAAGTAATCCTTTATTGGCCTTATTTTAACATAAGTTTTATGAATACATAACACTAGTAATTTCGCTCCATGCCAGAACAGCTTCGTTGTAAGTAATCAGTTAGAATCTGATATCACTTCTGACATTAGTAATATTGAAATTGTTCCAGCTGACATTATGATCCTACTTAAAAAGTTAGATGCGTCAAAAGCACCTTGACCTGATAACATATCTTCTAAATTTCTTATCAGATGTGCCTCTTCTTTATCCTATCCTATATCACTTTTGTTTAGAAGGTCTCTTTCAACAAATACTGTACCTAAATTATGGAAATCTGCATTCATCACCCGGGCGAAGGTCCGCCTGCGACGCAGGAGGTTGCGGGTTCGATTCCCGCCTCGGGACAAATGTTTGTACGATCTGCAGACATTTGTCCAGGGCGTTCTGGATGTTTTCTATGTATAATAAAAAATATCTATCTATGTAGTGTATTGTATTATGTCTATCAGTTATCTAGAACCCATAACACAAGCTCTGCTTAGCTTGGGGCTAGATAATGCTGTGTGAATAGTCCATTATTTATTTATTTATTTATCACCCCAGTCCATAAGAAAGGGTCTAAAACAGAGGTTTCTCATTACAGACCTATCTCTAAACTTTGCATTATTGCTAAAGTCTTTGAAAGAATTATTTATAATCAAGTATATTTTGTTCTTAAAAGTAAGTTTAGTCCCTTTCAGCACGGGTTCTTGCGAGGTAAATCAACAGTTTCAAATCTTATACTCCTAAATGATTATATCACTCAAGCTATGGACAATGGTCATCAAGTCGATGTAATATACACCGACTATAGTAAAGCGTTCGATAGAATAGATCATTTCACGTTGTTAAATAAGCTTTCTCAATCAGGTATAAGAGGTAATTTGCTAAGATGGTTTGCATCGTATATTGATAATCGATCACAGGCAGTCGTTCTCAATAACTACATCTCTAGTTGGGTTCCTGTTCCAAGTGGGGTCCCTCAGGGGTCTCTGCTAGGACCCCTACTTTTTACATTATATGTTAGGGATATCGACTCATGCTTCAAATCATCAAATCTGCTATGCTTCGCCGATGATATGAAGATATTCTCCACTGTAACATCCAATCTTGACATCGTTGCTCTTCTGTCAGATCTCTCACGTCTGGCAATGTATTAGCATTTATTTTATATTTAAAATTTTAAGACATTGCACGCCCAATAGGGCAGAATACATTGTGACATGCCATGACATTATAATAACAACTTCTATAACATGTATTTCATGCAATAAATAAATTTGATTTGATTTGATTTTGATTTGGCAGTCTATTGCCTATTAAATAAGCTTGAACTTAATCCCAGTAAATGTTTTGCTACTACTTTTACTCGTAAGCCTCGGGCTATTCCAACGCACTATGCACTGGCAGGGCAGCTACTTACTAAAGCTCCTGGTATGCGTGATCTCGGAGTCCACCACGACTCAAAACTACTCTTTGACGTTCACATTGACAACATAATTAGTAAGGCTTCGAGATCACTGGGATTTGTCATGCGAATCTCTAAGAGCTTTACCAACGTCAAAACTTTTAAACTTCTATATTGCACGTTTGTAAGGAGTCACCTAGAATACGCGTCTCAGATATGGAACCCGTTCTACCAGAAGTACATAGATCGTATTGAAAGTATTCAAAGGCGGTTCTTAAGATTATGATTAGATTTCTTAAGATATGATGTTGACTGTCCATCAACATCATTATTGATAATCTTAAGAATATAAAGATAATCAGCTATATTCCGCCTGTTTTTGAGTGGCAAGAAATGGAACCTCTTGCAGAGTTAATCAGAACTTCTTAGCAAATTAGACTTCAATGTACCGCGTAAGCAGCTTAGACACAATCCCCTACTATATGTCCAACATGTTGGAACTAATTATAGACAAAATTCATTTGTAGTGCGAGCGAGTAGAACTGTCAATGATTTTAGCAAGATGTTGAACATTGACCCTTTCAATACCAGCATTCACAGGGCAAGGCGATGCATGACTCTTAACTTCTTTTGCACATGATGCAGTTATACACTTAATTTTTATTATTTGCTTTTAATTTTATTTGTTATAATTTTATTGCTTCACTAAATACGCAATTGTCGACGTAAAAATTTTTTTTAGTGATCACACTTAGGTATTTTATTATAATTCTATTAGTGAATGCCTATTATTAGCTTTCTGTGTCTATTTTAATCTTTATTGTAATTAGATAAGCTGATGGCAATCCGAATTAAAAAATAAATAAAATGAATAACGTACCTGGATAACATAAGAAAATAAATTGCATTGAAAACAAAAGACAGCCGCGGCAGCTTTTAAAAATGTACCTAATATTCATAGTTGTTATCAACATGTTTACCGATAGCCGATGCCTTCGCGGGCTCAGGGCGTGCGGCGCGGCGCAGCACGGCGGCGCGGCGGGCACGGCGGGCACGGCGGGCACGGCGGGGCCACTCGCCCGACACGATCTCTAGATAACGATGTTGATTATACGATACGATGCGAATAGATTGGATATCAAGTATTTGCGATATCTGCAGATATGACGATTCCGGGTTTAGATGTTTTTCAATGTATTATACAGGGTGGAATTTTGTAATGCCACCTGGAGGGAAAGTACTCTTAATACTGTAGATAGAAAATTGTACTAAATGAAAACATTCCTTTATTTTTGAAAAGAAAGAAAATTGCATTCAAAGATTTTCGAAAATTCGCTTGCCACACCCGGGAATCGAACCGACTAAAATCTGTAAAAATAACACCCTGTACTTTTATTGCATAGATCGTTAGGGTCAATAATAAGGATGAAATCTCTCTAACAAAATTAATAAATGAAATGAAAGGAAAACCATGAAATCTTAAATTATAAATTGAATGGTTCAAGTTAAGCACTTTAACTTAAATATCCATCTGTTTACTTGTGTCAGTAATTGATAATTATCATTGACGTCACTTATCCATTAAAATGACGAATTAATATTTAGATAAGACGATTGAAATTTGCACGTGTTTGTACCTAATGCAGACTCTTCTATCTTAAAATACTGGATCTCTTAAGAAATGAGTTAAATGGTTTCCCCGAGGCGGAGCGAAACCAAATAATTCTACAGCAAGATGGTGCTCCAGCCCATAACAGCAGAATCACTACTGCCTACATTAATAACCATTTTAATACCTGGATTGGTACCAACGGCACAATCAGATGGCCTGCGAGATCACCAGATCTCACCCCTTTAGATTTTTTTTTTGTGGGGATATGTAAAAAATCTAATTTACATGAAATCTTATGCAAATGTTAACGAGTTAAGAGTTGAAGTTCAGAATACGATTTTTAATATTCACCACAACACGTTATTAAAAGTTACTAGAAATGAATTCATTAGAAGAATAAATTTGTGTATCCAAGAAAATGGAGCCAATTTTGAGCAACTAATTAGCAGTTAGTTGACTTTTTATTGTAAATAGGTAATTAAAATAATTTAAGAGTTTTCCTTTCATTTAATATAATAAGTTTGTTAGAGAGATTTCATCCTTATAACTGACCCTAACGATCTATGCAATAAAAATACAGGGTGTAATTTTTACAGATTTTAGTCGGTTCGATTCCCGGGTGTGGCAAGCGAATTTTCGAAAATCTTTGAATGCAGTTTTCTTTCTTTTCCAAATTAAAGGAATGCTTTCCTTGAGTAAAATTTTCTATCTACAGTATTAAGAGTACTTTCCCTCCAGGTGGCATTACAAAATTCCACCCTGTATATCTAAGAGTAATGTGGCATAGGAAGGTAAACACACGTATTGCGCTATCGTGCCAATTGTGTAAAAATGCATGTACAGCCGGGACAATACGGATGTAAGTATAGGAAGGTACCTGCCCACTTCTATGATCTCTGCACAAAAGTGTGCATAAGTTTCATGTAGTTAATTATTCGAATTCGTGAAATTCATTGTGTCGTCAACTCGAGCGGCAATTCGTGTAATGTCTTCATGTAATGTCACACTCGGAGGCTGTTCTGGCAACTTTCCCGTCGCGTCGCAAGCCCCGCCACGGTCGCGAGTGGAGCGGTACGAAACAGCAATCATTGCAAATGTAAAGCAACAAATCAAGAAACTTTGGGAGCGCTTTTGAATGTGAATCGCAAACAATTGCAGAAAAATATAGCTTCGTAACCGGCAACATTAATTGGAAAACTTAACACAAAAAGCCAAGCATGAATGTAAAGCAGTTGCAATAAGCAGGGCTCCGCTGGGGCGCGGGGACACATACCTAATGTGTTTATCTCACAGAAGGGAAACTCATTAAAAACTCCAAATGCGTGCTCTGCAGGATTATTCTTTTAATATGCGCGCTGCAGCGGGATGCGGGGCGCGGGGGCGGAAGCAATATGTCGCGGGACAAAACCGAGACGCGATGCAAACACGCTTTGTCACGCGAGCCGAAATGTGAGCCAGCCCTCGCCCCCTCCCCGCCGCCGCCGCCGCCTTCAAACAAACGGAGGCTCTCCATTAGGTGTTGGAGGTCGCCGCGCGCCGCTGCACCTCGCACCAGCTCCAGCAGGCACGCCGAGCCCGCGCGGGGAGAGGCGGAGGCGAGGGGGAGGCGATTGGATGGATGAGGATCCTCGCTCGGACGTCACGTACATACCTCAAAGGACTTTGTGCATTGAGAACAAAATGCTCCATATTGCTTGCATCTGGTGTCCGCACCAGTCCATGACGTGTGGCGATGCGCTCGTCACATGCGACCCGAAGTTTTTTTTTAAGTTTTTCACACATAATACATTTTTGTTTATCAAGGAAATAAATAAAATTAGACTTGGCAATGCTCTCGTGCAATGCTCTGCAAGTCCTCGGGAGCAGTCTTTGTTGCAGGCCAGCGCCTCGTTAGTGGTTCTCTTATTTGTTTTATCTTTTAAAGTTCTTGTAGACAATAACTGGGCCCCTGTCCGTGACATAGTGCGCAGTCTGTGCGATAGCGCGCGGCAGGCGCCCGGCACCCGCGCCTCGCGCCCGGCACCCGCGCCTCGCGCCCGGCACCCGCGCCTCGCGCCCGGCACCCGCGCCTCGCGCCCGGCACCCGCGCCTCGCGCCGCGTCGCCTCCTCCGGCACATAATCACAACCATTCCTTGGATATCCTCCTCCGCCGTTATCTCGCGCCCTCTCCGCGCTGCCTTACGACCGCACATTATTAAGAATGCTGACTGCCGAGTCCTATCTGTTGTGATTGTGACAGAGGCTGGTAAGCCGACACCGGCGCCGGCGCGTGGCCGCGGCGTGCAGCACAGCCTGGCGATGATGATGGTAATTACCGAACGAAAAACGATGAGAAACTTTGCTGAGATTTTGTAATGTAATTGCTCGCCAAGTTAGTCGCGTCACGAAGTTGTGGCCGTGGTTGTGTGTGTGTGTTGGCGCGTGATCGAAGCCCTGCGGTACTTCACGCGAATTCAGTAACGAGGAGAAAATAACAGTGGCGCCATCTGCACGAGCCTACGACACTTAGCACGACCGGGCACGTGCGCCCCCCTAGGCCCGGGGTGCCTCCGCAGAGGCCAAGGTTGTCGCATCTTATGAATGTTTACGACAAATGTCACCCAACTCTACGACAAACATGCCTCAATAAGACCCGTCCGTATGAAACGTCCACCAGTCCCTTGGCTGACAGACGATATACGTAAGTTGATGTCTAGGCAAAATCACCTTTATCGTAAGTATCGCAGAAGTCCTGATGAAGAAGCGTTTATAGGGATTAAGACAGCTAGAAATAAGTGCAACCAGGCTATTAGCAACGCTAAGCGACGTAACACCTTTAGTATGATTGAGGGCTGTACCGGCCAATGTCTGGAAGGTTCTACATGGGCTAGGCTTTGGGAAGGCGAAGAAGGCTGCGGATCCATCTACTGAGATAAATAAATTAAATCAGCACTTCTCATTTGCTCCCCTACAAATTAATGATCAAGCCAAAGAGGAAACGATTGTTAAGCTGTCAAGAGGGACTCCGAATGTGTCTTTGGCTCCTTTCTCCTTTACAACGGTCGAAGCGTGTGAGGTAGAGAAGATTTCTCGGAGCATTGGCACCAAAGCAGTAGGCCATGATGGTATTGGTCGAAGAATTTTAATTCCGATCCTTGACCTTGTTTCTCCTCACCTTGCACACATCATAAATTCCTCTATATCTACAAGTTGTGTCCCTTCTGATTGGAAGAAGGCATTTATATCATCCCTAAAAAGGCTAAGATTGCCGACCTAAAGGACTATCGTCCGATCTCCATATTACCCTTCTTATCCAAAGTCAATGAAAGGGTTGTTTACAGTCAACTCTCTTCTTTTCTTACGAAAAATAACCTTCTCTTACCTTTCCAGTCCGGCTTCCGCCCTGCCCATAGCACTTCTACGGCGCTCATCAAAATAACAGATGATATTCGCGTTGCCATCGATAAAAAACAGATTACCTTTGTCATTGCCAGCAGCCTCTTTGACTTCAGCAATGCGTTTAACTGTGTCAACCACGATCTACTTCTAGCTGTGTTGCGCTCCTTAAATCTCTCCCCAGACAGTCTAAGCTGGTTCAAATCATATCTTAACGAGCGCTCGCAGTGTGTCAGAATCAACGATGTCTCATCAAACTGGTGTCCTTTAGGTATAGGGGTTCTACAAGGGAGTGTACTCTCACCACTCCTTTTCCCAATTTTCCTTAAGGGTGCAGCGGAGGATGAATCTCCCATACAAACGTAGTACCAAAATGATTTGTAATTTTAGAACATTTTCACCATGGTCTGCTATTATTTGTATTAACATAGTATTTATCTAGGTTTCTGACACAATTTTTTTAAAAATACTTATCTAGAAAAATACTATGATAACATTCATTCTTTGATGTAAAAATGCGATTCGGTTTAATTTCATTTCAGAAAGGTATTTTGAAAAAAAATTGTGTCAGGAACCTAGATAAATACTATTTTAATACAAATAGTAGCAGTCCATGGTGAAAATGTTCTTAAATTATAAATCATTTTGGTACTACCTTTGTATGGGAAATTCATCCTCCGCCGGACCCTTAATACTCTTGTACCTAAAATCAGATTCTCATCTTTTCACCTGTATGCTGATGATGTCCAGCTCTACCTCAGCTTTGATACCAGGGAGATTGATCAAGGTATTCACACCATGACTAAAAACCTTAGTGCGATCCATCACTGGACCCAGGAGCTTGGGCTTCTCATAAACCTCAGTAAGATACAGGTTATGCTCGTTGGCAGTAACTACTACCTATTCAGATTAAACACCAAATTGATGCCGGCTGTAAAATACAATAACATTCCGCTACAGTACTGTCCGGAAGTCAAAAATCTTGGCCTATACATATCAATATCACCAACAATCTATCCTGGGATTCACATGTTGCCCAGGTAAGCAAAATAATGTATGGAAGCATGCATTCTCTAAAGCTAATGAAAAATTTTCTACAGCAATCTACTAGAAAGACATTAGTAAACGCGCTGCTTTCCCCATTCTGGATTATGCAGATGTGTGCTATCCCGACTTTACAGAAGAGCTTCTAAACAAGCTGGAGAGATTACAAAATCTCACGTATCCGTCTTCCGCACTCAATTGAAGTGGATCAAAATCAGGAAGCGTCGTGATTTGCACACATTATGCCTTTTATTCAAATCTCTTTCTGACCCACGGTCCCCAAGCTATCTATCCAAATTATTTTCACCACTTTACATTTCTGGACGCACTGAGCGGCACTCAAAACGACTGCAGCTTGCGACGCCAGATCACTGTACTCTGGGCTACCATAAAACCTTTACCGTCCAGGCCACTCGTTTATGGAACAGTCTTCCAATGGAATGTCGCGAGGTATCCTCAGTAAAAAATGTCTTCAGATCTAGAGTCTTTAATTACTTTCTTTCCCAGGAATAATTCGGTACGTTACATATTTTATTATTTATGTATCTACACTTAAGTATTTATTTGAGTAGTATATTTTATTATATTTATGTGTGTATTTATGTTAATGTAACGATTTGTTAATTGTATTTTTTTTTGTTCTATTTTCTAGCACTACCTACTACATTGTTGTTCACACTACCCAAAGGTTAGCAGGTAGAGAATGCTATCTAGCATTATGTTCACCCATGTACAACTTTTGTGCAATAAAGTATATTCTATTCAATTCTATGAATTCGTTATTTTTGCCGTAACTTTAAATCTCCAATCTTAATTACCAGCGACATCGTGCCAAGCCAACTCTACAGCGCGGGCAGTCCACACGAGCTCGCGTCTACTGCTCCTACGATGCGTTGTTAAGAAGCGTTAGGCGCAACGCACTCAGAAGGCAGCAAGGCGAGGGTAAGGCGCAGACACGCCGCTCCTCGCCCCCCGCCACGTCGCCCGCAGATGGGATACCGGTAAGGCGGCGTGGCGGGGGGCGAGGAGCGGCGTGTCTGCGCCTTACCCTCGCCTCGCCGCCTTCTGTGTGCGTTGCGCCTTAGGAATATAATATAAAACGTCAAGTGCTCGCGCACTAAGGGCACAGAAATCTTTCCAGATTTCTGTGCGCATCGTTCACTCAAGTAGGAGAGAGACGGATGTCGAGCGCTCTCGCTTGCACTTCAAGCCTTACATGGAACGCCTCAGAGCGAGGTAACGCCGCATGACGAGGTAACGCCGCATGACGTCATGTTTTTTCGTGCGTGCAGCCGGCTCTATCGAATTATGAGACGTTGTCACGTCAAAAATATATCTATGTGATGTATCAGTCAACTAGTACGCAAAACATAAGCACTGCTTGGCTTCGTGCTCGATGACGCTCTGTGGGTGGTCGGGAATCAGGTGCGCAGCGCAAGGCACTTAGCGTTGCGAGACCTTTGATGTTGTTGTTCTGGAGAGCGATAGAACGACGCAACAGCGGGTGCTGATCCACTTACTATCGAAATACGTTAACTGCGCTAATTATTCAATAACTTGAATTCCGCATTAATCAGCCTGTTTATAAAATCGGATTCGCTTTTCACTGATTCCAACAAAATTATTAATTAGTGGTTGCGATTATATTTTCGATGTAAATTAATTGTTGACAATAAACAAACAGCTGGCGATGATTTAACGCCGCAAATGACGGCGACCCAATCCGTGTTGATTATATCACACTACACCAATAATGTTTTTATATATATATGTAGTTATGTATGTAGTTTATTTTAATGCGTAGTATTATATTAAAAGTATTTATTTATTAAACCTTCAAGAGCACACAGAACCCCTAATACTATCCAATAATCCTATCCATCCACGGTTGTCTGGTAGAGATCGCTCTTGAGCGATAAGACCGCCACTTGTCACTTAGTTTTTAAGCTATTTTGCTGTATTGTTTCTATCTATAAGTGTGCAATAAAGAATTTTCTATCTATCTATCTATTCCAATTTTCCAATCAGACAGCCACTCACTAATCCTTCGAGGTGTAAAAATGTATTTATGGCTCTTGGAGTTCTGTTTCTTTATTACTACGAACGCACCTACTAAATAGTGTTAGCGCGGTGCTAATGAACGCCTGCTCGCTAGGAGCGCGGACGGGCGCGGCAGAGGGTACGAACCTGAGGCCGGTGTTAGCGCGGTGCTAATGAACGCCTGCTCGCTAGGAGCGCGGACGGGCGCGGCAGAGGGTACGAACCTGAGGCCGGTGTTAGCGCGGTGCTAATGAACGCCTGCTCGCTAGGAGCGCGGACGGGCGCGGCAGAGGGTACGAACCTGAGGCCGGTGTTAGCGCGGTGCTAATGAACGCCTGCTCGCTAGGAGCGCGGACGGGCGCGGCAGAGGGTACGAACCTGAGGCCGGTGTTAGCGCGGTGCTAATGAACGCCTGCTCGCTAGGAGCGCGGACGGGCGCGGCAGAGGGTACGAACCTGAGGCCGGTGTTAGCGCGGTGCTAATGAACGCCTGCTCGCTAGGAGCGCGGACGGGCGCGGCAGAGGGTACGAACCTGAGGCCGGTGTTAGCGCGGTGCTAATGAACGCCTGCTCGCTAGGAGCGCGGACGGGCGCGGCAGAGGGTACGAACCTACGGCCGGTGTTAGCGCGGTGCTAATGAACGCCTGCGGCGGGTACAAACCAGTCTAGAAGAGCACAGCTGTAGAGAGTTCCGGTTTAAATAAAAAAGTTAAATTTAGTCTCGGCACATGTCCAGGGAGATCTCTAACGGGTTATCTTGGCACAAGAATGGTATTTTCGTCAGAAGGTTTAGAGGCGAGTGTAAAGCTGGAAGCAAAGCAGTAGGATTCAATAAACGCCGCCCTGACTCAATATTGAATAGCAACCACGAAGCGACGGCCGCAGCCCGCGGAGGGCGGCTGGCTCCGACTCTTTAGTATACTGCTTACCACACGACACTTGTCATTACAAATGCGAAAGTTTGCATACTTTGCATGGATCAACATGTTTTTAACTTCTTTACACCAAAGCTACACCATCTAAAGGACGACGTGCACATGGCATAGATGTACTTCTAGCTCCAGCCCTGAAATAACTATTCCGGGAATACGTTCACGACGCCGCAAGTTAGTGGTCGACGGCGGCGTAGAGGCTCCACGACGTGCGCCTCCACCACGGAGGCGTCCACAGCGTAGAGGTTGTATAGGTAACAGACAATACAATTGCTTGAAGGAAATATTTTAAAATACCTCTATGTCAACGGTGGATCAAATTTGAGTTGTCGGTGAGCTTATTTTGTAAGGGCAAAGAAATAAACGCCATTGTAGTATCGACGAAGCTTGTCCCAGCCACTTGGCGCGCGGGCTGCGCCACGGCCGCATGCGGGGCACGCGCCCGGCGCCACGGCCGCATGCGGGGCACGCGCCCGGCGCCACGCACAATCCAAGCCTTTCTCATTCAATCGGAATAAGCGAAACTGCCGGGAAATTATTGAATTCTCCTCAATATTATTATTCCCACCTTGTCTCGCCCATCGAGGCCCTAACGCCGCTGTCAAATAAATCAACAAATTATTCAGAAAAATATTTACCGGTTCGGCTTTTTCTCACAAATAAGTACTAATGTCTGAGGTACTGAGAACAATTATGATAACTCCAATACTCCTAGATTACTACTAATCTATTTTATCTTAAAATAATGATTGTTGAACATGAAGAATGTTGTGACGTTTGTTAGGGGTTTCGACGGTGCTTTTTTGTTAGTAACATAAACTACTCAGCGGACCATTACAAATATTCATAATTGTGGATTGAATGAGTTCAATCCACCAAATAACCTTCTTTTTCAAGAGATTCTCGACTTGCGGATTATTTATCCGTACTGGAAGTGAATTTCACTGCGGAAGTAAATCGTTCGGTTCGTTATATTTGAAAGCTTAACACGCTCCCGACCCGCTCGTCGTGACGCGACGCGCGCGGCGGGACGTGTCGGCTGGCGGGTTATGGGAGACGAAACGTAGTACTTTATTAACATCACAAAAAATATTATTGAGGAAGCTTACAGTTTCAGTTATAAGTAAGTTCACAACATCATTTCTTTTGTAACTTGCGGATAACGGGGCTAGTCATGCTTTTAGTAAGTACATACCTATTTAATTTACTTAAGATAAAATAATAATATTTAAGTATTGTGTGTTATCCTTAAGAGGTAAAAAAAACTTTGTCAAAGCAACAGAAAAGCTAATAAATTTATTTTGCGTACCATACGAGTACACTGGGAAACTGTACTTTTTATATTAACTGGTTTCATCCTGCGGCTTTGTTCGCGGTGTTTCTATTGAAACGTTTAAAGTTACTTCTATCCCATAGGAATCGATTAATATAGTAAAAATGCCTATGTTCAATTCCAGTCTTCGAACTATCTGTATGTAAAATTTCAGCACGATTCGTCCAGTAGTTTTGTCGTGAACCGGTAACAAAGAACTAAACATCCAAACTTTCGCTTTTATAATGTGATAGAACTTTGAGAAACGAATGCTGCAGCTGCTTTCAAGAAGACGGAGATGAAGCATCAGCAGTAGGTTGTTAGTGGAGGGAGCAGCAGCGACACCGCGCGGACCTCTAGTGCGCGGAGCGGCTCCAGTGGGCGCATGCCTCAACGCCGCGCGCCCGTCGCGTCGCCCGTCGCGTCGCGCCGACGAGAGATATGGAAACAAACTGCGGACTGCGGCTCATTCAGTACTTACACTGGTTTACTGTTTCAAATTTAACTTTGCTTTACTATCATCATCATCATCAGCTGCCATTTGTCCACAGTTGGACACAGGCCTCCCCTAGTGACGAGCGCCTCAATAGCGCGCTTTACTTTATAACATGCAAAAATGCATAATGAAAGCCCTTAAGAAAACTTCTTCATGTGGCTGGGATGGGATACCGTCTAATTTTATTAAAAAGTTCTTTACGATACTATGCAAGCCTATTACTTGTCTGTGTAATCTTTGTTTTACTACTGGGGTCTTTCCTACAATGCTAAAAGAGTAAATTGTTATTCCAATATTTAAGTCAGGAGAGAAAAACTGTGTATCCAACTACCGTCCTATATCCTTGTTATCAACATTAGCAAAAGTAATGGAAAAACTTATAAATGTCCGTTTAGTTAAATACCTTGAACATAATAATGTTCTTGCTAGTAATCAGTATGGGTTTCGAAGTAACAGGTCAACTGTTGACGCTGTCGAAAGCCTTGTTTACCAAATCTCGAATAGTTTAGACAATCGTAAGAAATGCATTAGTGTTTTTCTCGATTTGGCCAAGGCTTTTGACACAGTGTCGGTACTATTGCTCCTGTGCAAGCTGGAGTCCATTGGCATAAGGGGAATCCCATTGAAACTGATGACGGGCTATTTGAGTAGTCGCACCCAGACTGTGAAACTCGGGGACAATTTTAGTAATAATAAGTTCACGATCCACTATGGTGTCCCGCAGGGGTCAGTTCTGGGTTTAACACTATTCTTAATATACATAAACTCCCTCTGTATAACTCAACTAGACAATGCCTCTATCATAACCAGTGATCGGAGTAGGTAGAGCTATTTTATGTACTTGCCATATGATAGAATAATATGGATATTCCCCAAATCCCGGGATTCGTTTTTTAGTTAGAAAAATAATAAAATGCTTTTTGCTTTTTGCTATTTGCCTTAGGGATTAATGAAAGCATACACTTCCTATAAGTATAAGGACGAGTTTAAGGATTGTATAATAAATAGATAGAAACTTGATTCATGAACACACATATATTTTTTTATGTAACAATTTCTTATATTTATACAAGAATCAACAATCATTTAACATTTTCATTCGGAAGTTGTACAAGAACATACCATACAAATTATTATTTCTTCAAAAATCGAAACATGATTGAAAAGAACAAACTATTTGTATTTAACTACAATAAAATCTTAATTAAAATTACCAAAACGTTTAAACAATAATTTACTTATTGAAACAAAAAAAACAATATTCTTCAAAAATCAAACTTACCAAATGAGTATCCAATAAAATAACTCCAAATAGCCAATCCAATGAGGTCAAATCAGAGTCCGCAAATGCTAGCCAAAGTCGTAGTAGCAAGGAGATTCCAGAATCCAGTAAACAAGCCAGGGTCAAAAGAAATTCACGACATAACAAAACACAACAGGAAGCAGACAAGCGCACTCTGAGAACCGAAGTAATCGAGTGAGACAACATTTAACAACAAGTTACTTTCGGAAAACAATTGACTTCCAGTGGTGCAGAAAGAGACAAAAACAGGTACGTCACTCTAGCCACGCCCGTGACACTCACTGTACGTCTGTAGCTGATATCGCTGCATTATGCAAGAGCGCATAATGCAGCGATATCACGACGAGTTTCAACAAAGCGGCAACGTCAAAAACCGGTCTGACAAAAACTTTGGCAACGTGTTGCTGATGTAAAATTTACAATTAATTGTCCAGCATTTATTTATTAACATCAATGTTTGCGGTCAATGAACCTAAATAGCTCTACCTACTCCGATCAGTGATCATAACCTTCGCTGATGACACAGTCTTAACTTTTGTAGGCAAAACGTGGGACGAAACTAAGCTCTCAGCCGAATCTGGTTTGCGCATAATAAATTCCTGGCTAGATAACAACCGTCTCACACTAAATTTATCAAAAACAAAGTACCTATATTACCTTTTCTATATATGTATAACAATAGATAGATAGATAAATGTTTTATTTGGATCACAAATGGACAGCACAAAATACAATAAAACATAAACAAGTAGGTAGGTATATAAAAACTAGTTTAAAACTTATGAGTAGGTACAAGTCATAGTTTATATATTCTTATAGCTAAGCTTACATTCTAAAAAGTTATACCCACTAACTTATCCTACTCGTGACATGTAGGTGTGTCAGTGCTGCCGAAGTCAGCCAAGACGGATCAGTCTCAGCTTTATGCTGTTTTGCAACGGGGTACAAAACAGCGCTGGTTTTCAGACTGACCCGGTCGTAGTGACACCAGGAATCGAGACGAGCTCTTTGAATTTCGGTAACAATGCTTATGTGGAATAAGTGCAAAACATGTGCAAAAAAAAAAAATATTACGCTTCGAACGCTTCAGTGATTTAAATATTATTAATTTTTAAATATTAATTATCAGTCTGCGCTCGCGCGTCATTGCGTGCGGTCGATGTGAGCGAGTACTTATCATGAGCGAGAATATTAGTTGTGCCGACCGTGCTAAAATGGATTGTAAAGTAGTTAAATGCAATCAATGTAAGATCGTGATCTGTGAATTGTTAGCTTTCATTCAAAATAAAGCCGACATAGTGGATGAAGAAGGAATTGTTCGACTGTGTCTGGATGCATTTCCAGCTGAAGAGATTACGGCAGCTAAGAACTTGCTGTTTGACTCTATTGTTACATCGAAGAGAAATATTTCTCGGAAGAAGGCTGGAAAATCGGAGCGGGACCTGTACGATATAATAACACTGTTCAAAGAAACTGATCCGGAGTCAGTGCCGATCTTTGTGGCTCGCGATCTACAAAAGCTCCCTCCGATCACATTTGATCATATCGATGCTAGCAGATTGCTCAAAGATATTTTATTGCTACAAAATGAGATGAAAATCGTGAAACAAAGCTATGCTACAGTAGAACAATTAAACTCGCTGCAAAATACACTGCAATCACAACGGAGCGCAAGTGAGTTCAGCTATAGCAAAGTTAACGCCAAAAGGGGCGCATGCCTCATGGAAAGTTTTAACTGTGATAGTGGGCCCATGGGACTACAGCACTTTCCAGAAAAATCTGTAACGACATCTCCAGAAAGTGTTAATTTTTGTGGTACCCCGGTACCCGCTTGTACTACAAATAATAGCGCCAGTGAATCATCGCCGCTGCAAATCCACCCGCCACTATCGCAAGCACAAGCTGAGCATCCGTCCTTGTCTCTCAACAGCGCTGCGGCTATGACTAAGCAGTCGCCCTTGTCACGCAACAGCGCTGCGGCTACGGCTATTTCACCGCAGCAGAACAATAAGTGTACCGTGACTAGCGACAAGCGCTTGCCTGTTGTTACTGTCCTACAAAATAGCAGTGAACATTTGCAAAGTACGGGAAATAGCCACAGTAAAGATGCTTTTGTTGATGTTCTTAGGCGAGATGGGGATTGGAAAAGGGAAGAGCCGTCCGAAGAATGGAAGATAGTACAGAGGAAAAGACTAAGAAATAGATTTACAGGTTTTAAGGGCGCCGCAGTAACAGAACCTAACGGGAACTTCAAAGCCGCCCACTCAAGTATTCCGCTGTACATTTTTAACATAAATAAATGTACTACTGCCGCGGATATCAGTCAATACTTAATGAACCGGACGGGTGTGAAAATAACTGCTGAACAAGTTAATATGAAGAGAGAAAAGGAGTACAATTCCTTCATAATAAATGTACCTAGAGGAAAGATGGGTATTTTTATGGACCCGAAGTTATGGCCCGACGGAATCTCATATCGTCGTTACATTGACTTCAAGAACCGTCAAAAGGGGCCTGCCGAGACGCAGACACTGAATACCTTATCTCAAAAGTATGGATAAAAGTTGTGTGTTTATAAGTTACAACTGCAGATCTGTAATGCGGTCGGTCGACTGCATAAGAGCGATGTGTGCGGATGCTGATATTATAGCACTACAAGAAACCTGGCTTTTGCCACACGATATTTCTTACTTGGGGACCATTGACCAAGGGTTCAGCTATACGGGATCGTCGGCGGTGGACACATCAGCGGGGCCTCTGCGCGGGAGGCCTTATGGAGGTGTGGCCATACTATGGAAGACCAGTGTGTTCCAGGATGTCACAGTGGTTCAGTGTAATAACGTGCGTATTTCGGCAATAAAAATAACTCTGACTGGTCAAAGGTCATTAGTTGTTTTTTCAGTTTACATGCCGACTGATTGTGCTGAAAATCTAGTGGAATTTACCGAATGCCTGGCTGAAATAAGTGCTATAGTGGAGAGTGTCAATGCGGAATCCGTGTTCATACTTGGGGATTTTAATGCTCACCCTGGAAATGACTTTGGTAAGCACCTTATAGACTTTTGCTGTGAACAGGATTGGATATGTGCAGACTTTGAAAGACTAGGTTTACACTCAGGTACCTATACATATGTGAGTGATGTGCATGGCAGTAGTAGTTGGCTAGATCATTGCCTTGTGACCCAGGCCGCCTGGGCCACAGTGAATAATGTATGTGTCCGGCACGGTGTATACTGGTCAGATCACTTTCCACTCGAAGTACATAGTAACATAAACCTTATTCAGCCTAAATGTTTAAATTCTAATGTAATACCCTACAGTAAAGTAACTTGGGGGCAAAGAGATAGCAGCCAAATTGAATCTTATATTTCACTTTGCCACACATTGTTATGCAAAATAGAGTTGCCAGTTGAACTTACTAATTGTTGTGATAAATTGTGTGACATTATTGACCACAGGTTAGCAATAGACACATTGTATAATAACTTGATTAATATACTTAGGAAAGCATCAATTGAGAGTTTTGAGTCCACTCAGGGTAAAAATAGGAGGCGAGCCCATGTTGCAGGATGGAACAGGCACGTCAAACACACTCATGGGGAGGCCCGGATGGCCTATCATACATGGCTCATGTATGGAAGGCCACCTAATGGGCCTGTTTACCGACAAATGGTTGAGACTAGAAAGGTTTTTAAGAGCAAATTAAAATGGTGTCAGAACAATCAAAACCAAATTAAAATGGACATATTAGCTACACATCATGCCTCTAAAAGTTTCACCAGCTTTTGGAAGCATACCAAAAAACTGTCCCCATCGAGTGGTCTGCCTGTGAGTGTGAGTGGCGTGTCTGATCCGCAATGTATAGCCAATGTCTTCATGGATCAATTTAAGGTTGAGCCAAGTTTGTCAACCAAGCATGTGCAGGTGCTCAATACTGCAGTCCGAACTGCTGATTCGCATGTGAAGGTTGATACTGATGAAGTTAAAAAGATTATCAGGAATATGAAGAGGGGAAAATCCCCCGGTCATGATGGACTCAGTATAGAGCACCTGCAACATGCTGGTGCTCACCTGCCCAGGGTACTGGCTATGCTTTTTAATCTCTGCATAGGCCACTCTTACTTACCAGAAGAGCTCATGAAGACCATTGTTGTTCCTGTTATCAAGAACAAAACTGGCGATGCCTCAGATGTGTCCAACTACAGGCCTATATCTCTTGCCACGGTGGTTGCGAAAGTGTTGGACAGTATACTTGACAAGCACCTAATGGAGCATTTAAACATTCGAGATGAGCAGTTTGGGTTTAAACCCGGTCTCTCCACTGAAACTGCAATCCTCTGCCTCAAGCATACTGTCCAGTACTATACCAGCAAGAAGACACCAATATATGCCTGTTTTCTGGACCTGTCGAAGGCATTCGACCTGGTTTCTTATGACATCCTGTGGGATAAGCTTGTGAAGGATACAACAATGCCCGGTGATCTCATAAATGTCTTTAGGTTCTGGTACTTAAATCAGAAAAACATGGTTAGGTGGTCGGGCTCGCACTCTGAGGAGTACAGATTGAAGTGTGGTGTGAGGCAGGGGGGGATTACCTCTCCAAAGCTTTTCAATCTGTACATTAATCAGCTGATTGGTGAGCTCAGTAGAACCAGGATAGGCTGTTCTATCCATGGCCATAGTGTTAATAATATCAGCTACGCAGATGATATGGTTCTACTGAGCCCATCAATCAGTGCCCTGAGACAGTTGCTTAAGGTTTGTGAGATATATGCAGAGGCCCATGGACTCAGGTATAATGTAAAGAAGAGTGAACTGCTTCTCTTTAAAGCAGGTACGAAGAGCTACTCTGTACCTCCTGTCTCGCTGTACGGTACCCCTCTTAGCTGGGTCAAACAATTTAAATACCTGGGTCACTGGGTCACAGAGAATATGTCTGATAATGTGGATGTTGAAAGGGAGCGTAGGGCGTTGTCGGTGAGGTGTAATATGGTGGCTCGCAGATTCGCACGTTGTACAACGCCAGTCAAAATAACACTCTTTAAGGCTTATTGTACTTCTTTCTACACGTGCAGTCTGTGGGCCAGATATACACAAAAAGCCTATAACGCCTTACGCGTCCAGTACAATAACGGGTTCAGGATGTTGTTGGGGCTGCCGCGGTACTGTAGCGCGTCAGGGATGTTCGCAGACGCGCACGTGGATGGGTTCCACGCAATCATGCGCAAGCGGGTCGCATCCCTGGTGGGCCGCATGCGCCGCAGCTCCAACAGCCTACTGGCCGCCGTGGCGCAGGACCTCCGCTCGAGTATCATGGGCCACTGGATGATGATACTGAAACCGGTGTCATCGCTGGTGGCTCAATGATCTGCTACAGTGACAGGCTTTATTTAATTTAATTTGACTTATTTGATTGTGTATTATTATTATGATTATTATATTTTATTTAAATTTGAAATCTGTAATTGTGTATTTAAAAGTGTTTTAATGTGTCTATGGATTTTATAAGTCTGAAATAAATGATTTTTATTTTATTTATTTATTTAAATATTAAAATTATCAATTAAAATACTAGGAAAAATAAAATTATTATTTGCATAAATTAAACCAATTCGAGAGACTGACTTCACACCGCAAGTATTCTAATTAAAAGTTACAAAGCATTACTAAAATAAATCAGTAATTCACAATAATTATTGGTACTAATAAGACTGCATTAACCTTTATAGAAACTGAAAGCTAACACTAGATAACTAAATAATCATAATTAGTATAAGTATTATTTTTATGTAACAGTCTGTTATCCCTACACAAGCGGACCTTAGATATAATACTATTTTTAGTCATTGATAGCCATAAGTTTACACTGCCTTTATACCTATCTTGTTTCTTCCTTAACTTGCTAAATTCATCAATTGTCCATTAAATATAGAATAGTACCTAATGAAACGTTCTTGTACTGTACCCACAGAAATCTAAATAACAGTGACTTGTTATTTAGATTTCTGTGATTGTACCCAAATATTCATACCAAAGCGCCATGCGAGGTACTGAGCTCTAACTTGCCGTAACACAGTATTGCTACTAACACGGAAGTTATGACTCATGCAACAATTGGAAGCCTTAAGGTAATACGTCTTGCAAGTTCGTATGCCTACTTATACTTAATTACATAGCACTAAGATAACATAAGATTTACTTATAAGGTGTACGTTTAGCTAGCTAATATTCACAGCACATAGTTACCTAAGGCACAGATATTATGCCTAAGGCTATCTTGTAAATTTTTGGAAATAAATATTTTTATATTCTTAAAGCCTTGCTCTACCCGACGCCATGCCTGATATTGAGCCATGTGATGAATCAAAGTGTAAGTGAGTGGACTTTGACATGACATGTGAACCTGTGTGATGCGGCGAGCAGGGGCGTAATGAGGCTCCGCCGCCGGCGTCAATCAAACGGACCGTCTCATTGGTATTCAGCGCGCGCCGCCGACGGCGCTACGCCGCTACGTAACTACCTAACTACGCCACTACGTAGGCTTAACGACACACGTAGCATGGAGATTGTTGTCTCAATAGCGGGCTATAAAGCAAACGGCTAACGTATTTGGTATACTGAGTAGAAGCTCGCTTAAATTCGCTCTTTAAAGAGTATTTAAAAGGAATGTAGGGAATGCTGAAGCCTCGCCCTGCCTGGCCGGTACCTTCCTGTGGAACGTGGGATGTAACATGATGCGCCTCGAGAGGGCGTCTCCGCGTCGCTGCCGGCCGCGGCGGTCGTTGTCTCTCGCGACGAATTGAATAAATCAAGTGGCTGTCGCGCGTGCCTTGCATTCATGACGCGAGAGACGCGCCCCGTCACGCCGCGCCCCGTTACGCCGCTCGCGTCACGCCACAACACCCTGCCATACACTTACGAGCGGCGCCGGAATAAGTGGCGTCGCCGTTTTGTTCGTGTCGTTTTATAATATGGTTCGCGACAAACAAGTCTGTGCTCGGGGAGATGTTCTTGCTCGTCCGTGGAGTGTGGAGGGCGGCGCTCGAGATTCGAGGCGGTCCGTCGTCTCGGCTCCTGAGCGCACGCACTGTGCGGCGAGACCAGACCACAGATGTGACCAGAGATATATCAAGGGATTGTTACTGGGTCCGGCTATAATCTCATTATTTAACATGAGCTTTAACATAATAATAAACACCTTGCCACCTATGTTGAGCCAGATCTTGATAAGTACTTTTACCTTGTAAGAACTTAGTTCTAGTTTTAAAAATACTTTTATGAAGAATTAGATGTCTTTAAGTTCTTTTGAAAATTAAGATAGGTTTCAGTTCTTTTAAGATTTAGTTAGTCAATAATAATTGAAGCAGTCTCCATAACACGCACGCGGAAGCCTCTCAGGGAGGGAACAAGGGTCTCTCGTCTCTCGAGCCAACGTTCATTAACTCGACAGCGGTTCTTAGCGACTTACTTACTTATCTCTAATACTTTGTGGATGGTCGAGTCCTCTAGTCGGCACTTGTAGCGGCGGGCGCGGGGCGGGGCAGGGGGGCAGGCAGTGAATGGGCCAGGTAGCCACTCCTCTCCGGATCTAATTAATATAATTCGGTTCGCTTTGATCCCGGATCCTGTATAGCCATCTTAAAGAACCTTCCCTGTTATTTATTGTAGACCTCCACGTTATCGATGAATACCATCTCTAGAGACTCTTTCATTTATAAAAATTACTAAAAATTACATCAGTGCCAAACAAGTACTAACTAGCATTGCTACAAATGCTACTTTACTATAGATGTAATAATAATAAGCACATTATTTGTAAACTTGTTAAACCATTGCGACATCAAGACGGGCACTTGGTTACCGCCGTTACCGTTTACCAAGAATCCATGCAGTTTCGTAACGATTTGACCACCCGGGCGCGCTAACACCAAAGAGACAATGTGTGCTGACGCGAGTTTTAGTTACAATGAGTGTCGCGGTATCTTTTGTTCCCTTTGTTCTGTCTGATTCACCGACTCACTTTCAATCTAACATCGATGGAGTCAAATAGTTCATAAGATAATTTGTAATTTCATTTATTTTTTATTAAATTTTGCACGAGAACTCGGTCTTTCTGTACCCTCCCTAGCAGCCGTACATAATTAACTGTATTATTTTGTAAACATCGTCATCAATTACAATACAATAAATAATCAAAATCAGTACACATGTACTTTCCACACGATAAAGTCAGGACGTCATTGAAATGTCTCGCAACAGCGGGGTGCGCCCCCCCGGCGCGGCGGGGCCCTGCCGCGGCCCCTGGGGTTGCGCTACCCGGGGGCGGTTATCGGCGACTTGTGGCCCCTCTGCAAGCTGCAACACTACTGCAAGCTAACAGATAAGACGAATATCTTCAGCAGCCAGGCCAGGAGCCTGGCTGCTGAATTGCATTCAGATTAAATATTTTGACTCTGTTCAAAATATTTAATCTGAATGCTCATCTTTACAATTTGTGTAAGCCTGTCCAATGTGATCTGAGAGCAGACGTGGCGCTGGCGAGTGGCCGCCAGCAGCCGAGTGCGACGGCGGCGTTCAGTACCAGACGTGACGCCGTCACGTCACGTCACGTCACGTCACGTCACGTCACGTCACGTCACGGCGGGCATCCTGCATGAGTGGTTGCTCATTAATTCAAGCCCACACTGGGATGTGTAAATATGTGGAGCGCGGTGCGAGCGGTGCGGCTGCGGTGAGCGGCCTGCGCGTGACGTCACTGTGCGCCGCGGCGACCCGGCAGTCGGCGGGCGGCGGGCGGCGGGTAACGACTTCCGGTTCCGGCGCCGCGGCGCGCCCTGCCGGCGAGTGCGCGTCCGAATCAAACTGAAATGATGACTTTATTCACTGAAATACGAGTGCTTTTATTACATTTCCAATTTTACGTCGCACAATAACTGCGGGCGGAAGCGCCGCAACGCGTATGTAGTACCTATCTATCGCAAAATGTATACATGCAGTACCCGCTTCAATCAAATCTTTACTTTAACAATGTTAAGCGTTGTTTTTCAATTCGTATTATTTTATCAAAAGCGGCCTGCTTTGTAGGGTAGGTATCATGAACCGGCGCGGCATCTTCCCCTTTATTTAATATTTTTATTTAATTGAATTGTTCACCCTCTGGCCCATAAAGAACGTCCCCAAATCTCGACCACCCCACGCTTGTAGGATCACTGATCTGCATCTTGTGGGGAGATGATTGTGAGATGCTGTGTGACGTCACTGATCACAGCCCCGCGTTGCTCGTTGCAACAACAACCTGTAATTGAACACAAATATTGTCACAAGTCGACGACACGCACACAATCACACATTCTGTCCCCGATGCGCAACATCACGGATCAAACTGCAAACAGTTTGTTTAATTTTATGATAGCCATAATTACCATAACATTTTTCTCGAAAAACAGGAGAAAGAGAAAGTACGAAGTTTAGTTTAGTTTGTAATATGATGAAATAATTTCGATGCAATAAGTCGGTCGTTATGATCGTTCAGCTATTATTATTCTGATCGAGAACAAAAATAGCCCGTTATTTATAAGTGACAATATAGCTAATTTTCTTGTTCATTTTTAAAATGACTTCAAACCAAGACCAGTCAAGTGCGAGTGTAACTCGCGCGCCGAGGGTTTAGAACGTTTTTGAACAAGTAGGTATGTACTAAAGGTACCGGTTAGAAACTCCGAAATTTAATGAAGACCTAAAACTAATTTCAGATAGATCTCTCTCCATGCTTCGGTGATAGGGTGAAGCGGTAAATTTTTAGACTTTTTTCAAAATATTTCGAAAAGTATACACCAAGTATACCTACAGAAATTTCAAAAACTGTTTTGAAATGTACAAACTGATACCTTTTAAATGATACCCCACTCAGTGGGATAGCTCCCCTTTTTGAAAATTGTCCCCCCTCTTTTTGACTATTTTTCAAAAACGGTTCATTTTACAGACTTCTCTATATTTTTCCTGTAAAATATAGATCTATATCTACAAATGCTCCGTACATTTTGAATAAATCGCTCTGCAAACTTCGGAGATAGGGGGGGGGACTTGGAATTTTTTCGACTATTTTCAAAATATTTCAAAAAGTATGAAACCTACAGAAATTTCAAAAACTATTTTGAAATGTACAAACTAATTCCTTTTATTTGATATCCCACTTGACTCTGTAGGTCTCTTTTAAAATTTTGACATCTCAATTTGCTTGGAAAATGTTCATTTTCATTTTTTTTTTTTGTTAAAATCTGTAGAGGTGCACGAAATGTATTATTATTTTAAATTTCAAGTTGATAGCTGCTGTAGTTGCTGAGTTATTAAGGAGGGAAAAAAGGACAGACAAAGCGAGACCATATGGGTTTCGAAACCGATCTTCGAAACCCTAAAAAGGAGGAGGTTCTATGTTCGGCTTAAAGTATATTTTTAATACGTAGGTACCTATGTTCGTCGATGTCTCCGTGAACTAAGGAGCGATTTGGAGAGAATTCTTTTATAGAAATTAATTCTGAATTGGTCCTATAAACATTTTATTCTCGAGAGATTAGTATTTTTATCCTGTAAAACCTTAAAAAATAGTGAACGTTATGGAATTTGAAGCAAGTTTTTAGTTTAAAAAAAAAAAAACAAATCTCTTGTAAGACGGCGGCGTCGCTGAATGCAACGACATGGACCGGAATAGCGCACAGAAGAGACGGACAGGGAGTGTCGCGAGTCGGGGCTGACCCGAGGGGGCCGTGACGCGCGACCCGAGGGGGCCGTGACGCGCGACCCACGGGGCGGCCGTGTCGCGCGACCCGCGGGGCGGCCGTGTCGCGCGACCCGCTCTGTGGCGCGCTGCCACCAGCTGTGGGATGATACATATCGCATCACAGCAATGTTTGGATGATGCACACTACGCACAGCGCAGACACGTCGCCGGTATTATCTTCTCCGGTGGCAAGAGATATTTGCGTTTCTTAATGTCTATTTATTTTCCATCAAACTCCTGATGAAGTAGGTATGATTATGGCATTACATATTTATTTGAGCAACGGCTACGTGAGCCGGTCCCGGTCCCGGTCCCGGTCCCGGTCCGTCACACAAAGTCACGTCCGTTGACACAAAGAGCGAGACGCTTACAGAGTGGGCGTGGTTAGCGTTAGGTCGCTTGTTTAGCACTACATAAGTTAGGTAAGTTCGCGGGCCGACGGAATGTAATTAAGGAAGTTCATTGATTAACTTAGCGGCGGATTAGCGGCGGCGGCGGCTGACTTTTATTGAACCAACTGTTTCGGTGAAGTCGGCCGCAGAGTGCGCCGGTCAGCTTACGTTTGATCAAACGTAGCGAATTCAGTTAGCAGTTTTAAATTTTTGGTTATTTATTTATTTAATTCGGATTTCCATCAGCTTATCTAATTACAATAGAAATTAAAAAAGACACAGAAAGCTAATAATAGGCATTCAATAATAAAATTATAATAAACTACCCAAGTGTTATCACTAAAAATTTAACGTCGACAATTGCGTACTAATTGCGTAATGTTCTATGTGCTAAATAAATATACATTTTATATGATTAAATAAAAATAAATATTGCGTACTTAATGAAGCAATTATGGATAAGTCATAAAAAAAATGGCAGTTGATACTTATATTTAATGAATGTATTGATTGTGGCGTATTTCCTAATCTAATGAAATGTTGTAAAATAATCCCACTCTTTAAATCGGATAGTAGGTCTGACCCCACTAACTTTAGACCAATATCAGTACTGCCAACATTCAGCAAAAATTTTTAAACACTTATTTTACATCAATTGCTTAGGCATTTCAATGGCAATGACCTGCTGCATTGTAAGCTATTCGGGTTTACTCGCGACAGATCAACTACTGGTGCCGGTGTAGAGTTAGTATCGCATATTTTTGATGCTTGGGAGAAGTCTCAAGACGCTTTAGGCGTTTTTTGCGACTTGTCAGAAGCGTCCAATTGCGTATACCGTGAAACATTAATCAGGAAACTAAATCACTATGGAATAAGAAACACCTCTTTGAATCTTCTTACATCTTATTTGAGTGATAGGATACAAAGAATTGACATTAATGGGAAACGGTCTTCGGGGTCTGTAGTTACAATGGGTGTACCGCAGGGTTCTATCATTGGTTCTTTCCTATTTCTAGTTTATATTAACGACCTGCCTCATCTTGTCAAGAATAATCACGAGATTGTATTGTTTGCTGGCGATACTTCATTAATTTATGAAATGAAACAACAAAACACAAATTTCGACGATGTGAATAATGCAATCTCAAAAGTAGTTTATTGGTTTAGTGTCGATAATCTTTTGCTAAACTTAACCAAAACAAAATGTCTAAAACATTTTGCTTTGGTTTTTTTCCACCTAATGTTAAACAAGTAAAGGCTGATGTAAACGATAAAGGAGAAACGTTAGAAATAGTAAAAAGTACTGTAATCTTAGGAATCACCTAAGATAATAAACTTCAATGGGGCCCACACATAGATAAGCTATCGAAGAGACTTAGTTCTGCAGCGTATGCAGTCAAAAAAATCCGTCATCTTACAGATGTGGATACATCTAGACTTGTTAATTTCAGCTACTTCCATAGTATTATGTCTTATGGTATACTGCTGTGGGGGAACGCTGCAGATACGAGTATAACACCGTATTTGTGCTGCAGGAGAGAGCTGTTCGAGCTATCTATAATATGGGTCCCAGAGAAGAGAACCTCTACGTGATAAATTCAAATAAACATAATGACAATGACAGTACCATGTATAATATACAGGGTGTAAGGGTTAACAGTCTTATCCTTGAAACCAGAAGTTCAGGATCATGAGCAGAGTCCAAAACCGATGAAAAAACTATTTTTTTTTTACATAATTTTGAAAAAAATATCCTCATACATCATAAAAGCATTTCACCCTACATTTATACCTACGCCGCCTGCTTTGTCGGTTTCAAACAAAGACCCGCTCGCGCGCCGACTTAAAGGCGCCGCCTACATACCTACGTCGCGTCCGCGCCGCTCGCCTGCTTTGTCGGTTTCAAACAAAGACGCCGCTCGCGCGCTCGTCAGTCGCGGCCCGTCTGCTAGGTAGTGAGCACGTCACGACGCGTTTCGTGCTAATTTGTGATGTGCCGATTTGTTTGCGTATTGTGTTAAGTAGAGAAGTGACGATGTCGTTTACAAATGAACAGTGGACTGAAACGGTGCGACTGTATGCCATCACTGGTGACAACATGAACTTGGCTCGTACGATGTACGCAGAGCGGTTCCCAGAACAACGTGTGCCAAGCCGAGAAACGATCCTAGCGGCTACACAAAGGCTACGTGCCTACGTTAGTACTAAGTACCTACCTACTGTCACGAATTATTTCAATTCCGAGACTCACAGCGCCACCTAGCTCTGAGCGAAGTCATTAGATTGGAGCGCATCCTTACCGCAGACAGATATTTCAGCCATTGTTTCCTTCACCGAGGGCGACATCTATTATCGAGGGATCGAACGAGATCACGGAAGTTGCCTAGATATTCTAAAGCGCTACCTAGTTTTTTCAGTTAAAAGAATGAAGGGATGCCGGAATTAGATGGAAACTCAACGTCAGAAGGGGAAACAATGAGGCAGTCAGGTTTTCACAGCACAGCGTCGGGAAAAATATGCTTGCGGTGACATCTTGCGAGGAGTAGCGAAAGCTCACATTGGGAGCTCGATAAAGAGCGGCGCACAACTGGTCATTTTAATCGTCGGCTTCTGAAACGTTCGATTGTACAAAATCAATTAATTTATCTCTGGACCAAAATAGTGAAAAATGTGTTGTTCTCGGAATCATGTTATGGAAAAGTTCACAGGCTTCGTGGGCAGTCCCAATTCGCGAGGAAGTAACCCAATGATTTCCGAACAGGACCACCTCGCCAGAGAAAAAATGATCGCACGACGAAAAACGCCGCGCGCGAAGGGACAAGTGTACGGTGGCCCAGATGCTAGAACATTCGATCTTGGTTGCCGGAAGTGAAAGAAGTGATCGCAGCTCGAAGCAAGACCGTCTAGAAAGTTCGAAGACGAAGGTTATATATCGGACCGCTCACAAGCGGAGTGACATTCTGGAAGTGGTAAGGACTCGGGTGAGACTGGACTCCGAGGATTTTCAAGTTGGATTTGGTGGAACGATCCGCGCCGCCCACGCCGATAATTCCTACTTCTCGACACGTCCGCGAATTTCCTGCCGCAACCCAAGAGGAGGTTTCATCCAGGAGTCGGCGCAGAGGACTGTAACAAACCCCGAGGAAGGCTAGGCGAGCGTCGGAGTCCCCAAGACATTTTTAGCCGGGAGCAGGCCCCGAGAGGAGAGGAGAAAACGGGAGACGAATTGCCCAGGTAACATACGTGCGATGTGGGAATTTTCTCGGTGGAACGGGGAGGGTAGAAAAGGTTGTTCCGGTCGGGAACGCCTCGAGGATAGCATAAACTGACGTGTTTCCTTTTCGGGGAATTCCAGGGTGAGTATAACTACAGCTCCGACGGGCAGGCGATCCAGCAACTGCGAGGCCGAGGCGTTCAGCGGAAAGGCCGCAAGGGCGTAAGGCGACGGGAGCAGAGTCCTGTATCCTGAGCGTCGACGTGGCGACGATCGTGGGAACCCCAGCCACTGCGCACGTCAAAAACCAAGGTGTCTTCTTTCCAGTCTTTTGGGGATCGGTACCCCTGTCTCTTCCAGAATCCTAGTGTGTGTTTGCATTGGCTATATTTTGGTTTAGGTAAAATTTTGTTGTTAGGATTGCTTTCTTTGGATAGAATTAGTGAAACGCTCGAATCGCAGAATCCTCTGCAAGGTAGACTGTATCGGCAAGCGTTGCTAGTCCACATCATTTTGCCCCTGGAAGCTTCGCTTCCAAAGGTTACTTTACGAGTCAGACCTGTTAGTGCTGGCCGCACCGAAGTAGGCAACAGGAGCGGGTGGAGGCGCTTCTCGCACCCATTACCTGCCTGTTTTGATGAGCAGATCTTCGGCTTTATCCGTGGACACCTTTGGCCTAGCATAAGGTTAGGTGGAGTTGACCGTAAGAACTGTGAATAGGTGGTCACGGCATTATAGAATCAATTTTACATTATTATTTTGACCTGGTTAATAGAATTTTGTATCTATTTTTTTTCTTAGAACACTTGTTTCTAAATTTTGTATCCATTTTTCAGATAGTATTTGAAAGAAACCAATGTGTAACCTTTCTTTATAAATTCTGTATCCTTTTTCTTAGAACAATTGTTTATAAATTTTGTATCCGTTTTTTCTGAAAGACAACATCAGAGGCTCGTTGTGAGTTTCAAGTTAGCTATAAGTTGTGAATCCACGAGGTAAATCTTGGCCTTGTATAGAGCTAAACGTAAGATCTTCACTAATAGAATAAGACTGATAAATTTGCATGTAAACTGTGTTATTTGCTGAATATAAGGTATCCATATTTATGCTTGTTTTCTTCCATAAAGGTAGTTCCCTGGTTAGGTAGGTAGGAGTAAAACTTATCACGGTTCGCTCAAATTTAGGCTAGCCCGGCGGAGTAGGAACCCGTGACACTACTTTAGCCTACTTACTGGCAAATGTATTAGAGTAGCTATTTTTGCCTGTCCTAAGCCAGGAAAAGTATGAAGGGAAAGTTCCATCACAAGTTGTACTACGATTCGATACCTACACCACCGACCGGCTACAGGCAAGAGCGGGCGGCGCGGCGTGATAAGGTCACTAGGGTGTCCATGAAATCACGTAGGATAGCAGAGAAATGAATTATGAAATTCCATCGAAACTAATTGACTTTTATTTTAAAAAATAACTTGTATCGTCTTATTTTAGGGGTACATACGTGGTTTCAAGGATAAGACTGTTTACGCTAACACCCTGTATATTTAAAAGAACTTACTTGTACACTCAAAAAAATATAAATCGGTTCCCTAAAAATAGCGATAAACCTAATTTTAATACCAGAAAAAAACATAAGCTCGCTGTGCCCACAACTAGGCTACACAAAATAAATGTATCTTTTAAAGGGCAATTTATAGGCTTCTACAACAAAACTCCTAGTGAGTTACAAAAATTATCAGTAAATAAATTCAAACAAATTATCAAAACCTTGCTGTGCAAAAAGGCTTACTATAAAATATCAGATTATCTAGACGATAAAAAAGCTTGGGACGGGTTTTGCTCCAACTCGAAAAATAACAAATAACTGGTTTCTTCGTCGCTTCTTTACTAGTCCTCATATCGAAGCGACAGAAGCCTTTTCTAAGTGTACAGTCAGCTGCACAGACATGTATACACTTCCAAGGTTTAACTTTTATTTTACTCGGAACTTTTCAAATAAAAGGCCACGCACACGTTTTTCGTACAAAGTAGTCATTGTACTTGTCTGAATGCTGTACATAAATTATCACAAATTACTATACACTTACTATTTAGTCAAATTGAAAACTCAGGAGTGTATACATATTTTTGCAGCCGACTGTACATTTATTGTATTTATGGAAATAAAGAGTTTTTGATTTTGGTTTTAGAAATCAAAAATATCACTTTATTTCCGTGTCAGTGTTTAGTTTTATAATTTGACCTTTTCTAAGTGTACATTTATTGTATTTATGGAAATAAAGAGTTTTTAATTTTGATTTTGACAATGAAATTGAAATATTCTAGGAAATATAGACCGTGTACACCAAAACCTTATGCTGAGACGAAACTATGAAACAAAAGTCATAAAACAGGAAGCCGACTCTTGTAGCTTACCCACTTAGTGTTATGTGCCGCTTACACCAGGCTCCTGCACCCCTTCAACCTCCTCAACCTCAACAACCTGTATTAGTCCACTGCTGGACGTAGGCCTACCCCTGATAAGTGCCATTTTGGTTTTAGCACATGGGCACCCTTTCACTAGAACTATTTTATTTTATTTACATTAATTATGGACATAGTTATTTTCCAATTATTTTAACGATACTCTGTTAAATTTATTTGCTCTATATTTAATCGTTAAGTTATGTTAAATTAACAATACCTAAATTATACGCATAATGGCAGATTAGATCACACACAGAGCTCTTAATTTTTTGTGTGAACATCATGAATGAACGTTATGAAACTGTCTGTTTCCCGTAATGTAACCTCCTTATCAATATTATGAGTAAATCTGTCCATAACTGAAGGGTGCTAGTCAATGTGACAAGTTCTCGTAGCACATTGCCTACAATAGATAATTTTACGGCGTAACTGCTACGGTCTATAGTCTGCTACGCCGCCGTAGAGGCTACGCCGTAGCAGCTTAGTCCTAAGTGAAGGATACGCCGTAGCCCGCAGATATAGTGTTGCGATTGATTTGCAACAGTCCCCAGTCGAATCAAACATCAGTAATCTGAATCAGCCAACAACAAGTCGAATACAGATTCGTGTGAAAGTGGTTCAAAGTCCCGCTGCGCCGCCGCCGGTAAGCGGGCGCGGTCTCACTTGCACTAGCCGCAGAACTTTACAGAGAATAATTGAACAGCGTCTTAGCGGCGCTCGTCTTACTGTTACAGTATCCTACTGTACGATCTCTGCTGCGACCCGCGCCGCGTCCCGCCGCGCCGCGCCGCCTACACTAGACCCGCTAAGAAATAGTGGCTAACCTATTTTGAAATCAATCAGGAGCTTCTTGCAGTAGGTGCTGTACCGTCAAGTGAGGTACTAAATATCTTGTCCTCTAGTGACTTAAGGGTTGAGAGTCAAGCAGAATATTTCATAAAGTGTCGCAGAGTCCAATGACTGTCTCATTAGTGTAAACCGGTGACGACACAGCGACGGCGGCGGCGGCCAACGCCAGCGAGCGAGAGCGAGCGCACATACCGTACGTGCACTAATCTGTTTGTAATCTGCAAGCTGCATGCTCCTCTGCTGATTACATCACACACGTATCTACCTGAGTACTTACTAGTTTCTTAGAATGGACCAAATTCCAATTTATTAAATATTTGGTCGGTTTACGTCAGGGGGTCCAGTGTTATATGGAAAGGCAAAACAAAAGAAACAGAACCAGCTTGACGTAGCCCAAGTCGGAGTCGGGCCGGCATCCGTGTCGCTGTCAGCATGGTTGTGGACGGCACGTGGCATACCTACTACTGGTACGAATACAGCTGTGGGTACGATGCGGGTTGAACTGGGAACTGGTAATACGGCGAGCTCGTCGGGCAGACCGCCCGCGCCGATGTGCAGCGCGGTTGCGGCCAGCGGGAACTGCACCGCATTAACCGCTTTATCAGAATGTGCGAAGCCCTGTTATTATGATGGAAGAGGGAATAATTCCGCACAAATCTTTTATAAGGTGGCATTGTGCGTAGCGGCGGTATTGGGTATGATTGATTGATCGGCCCGCGGGACCGGCCGTTATTATGAGGAATAAAGTCCATTTCACAATCAATAGCGAGGTCCGTGCTTCCTGTTGCAGCTCAGCGAAGAACCGCCCTCGCACTCGCTCGACCTGAGGTATCACTGTCGTGCTCGTACCTATCATCTCGTTTCAACCTCGAAGAGAACGGAGTTGAATCATTCGAAACATTACAACTCCAGCCCTAATCACCTCTGGGGTTTCTAAACTGAACTGAATCCAAACTTCTAGTTTTAGACCTACGTTAACGAACAAGTCACAGCGTTAAAAGGGCTTGGCTGGGCTGAATAAATAATTGTACTTGCAACGAACACAGACCTAATAAATTCTGAATGTATACTGTAGGTACATACATACATTATCTAGAAATAAACTATGGGTGACCTACATATAACACAATGACACCTCGTTTCACCTGAACTCGTATGTGTATGTGTACCTTGTCCGATATGTCACAGATGTGAGTTGTGTTTCACACTGGAGGGCACTGCGCGGGCATGGGCTGGGCATGGTCGAGGTCGACTATCTGCTTATACGAGTAATAACTAAGCCATTTGGACAGAGATCATGCATTCATGAAAATTTCTACTTCTAATAATGCTCAATATCTAATTCTATAATAATGTTTAATAATTTATATTTATTTTGTAATGTACCTAGCTTATATGAGTACAAGTTCTTATTAGGTCCCGTGAGGAAAATGGCAACAAGTATTATTTTGCTGCTCTCTAAGTAATAATATTGATATTATACGGTATCAAAAAGTGACAGGGGATGAATAACACCTTCCGAAGTGTGTATGTACGGGCTCTACGTCTCCTCCGCTATCTCGTTCGTCAGCTGTTGTCTCTGCACGCCGGCGTGCTTGTCGCGGGCATCAGTCCCGGCCGCCCGCCGCGCCCCCCGCCCCGCGCACCGCGCCCCGCTCTGACACCATCCACCTGATTTATTATTTAGTTCGTAAGCGAGATTACGTGTAAGTGGGGAGTTCCTAACCAATAAATTGAATTTCAAATTCAAATTGTACAAAGGGAATAACTTTTGCTTTGAGTAATTTTAAATTTCCATTAGCTACGAGAGAAGGAGGTCTGATTAGTTAGGTATCTGTTTATTTGTGTTTAAGAATTAATGCAATGAATTATCGAAGAACTGAACGCTACTCGAGCGAGTAGGTCCAGCAAATCGCTATCCTCAGCGTGCAATGTGCGTGAATGTGCGTGAATGTGCGTGAATGTGCGTGAATGTGCGTGAATGTGCGTGAGCGCGCAGGGCCCGCCTGCCCCCGCCTCCCGGCGGCGCGGCGGTGCCGTTTCCGGTGTTCATCTCAAAGGAAACCAAAAAGAAAACGTTTGTTCTCGCGCGTGAATGGCTTCAATTAAACCGTCCTCCAAAACGTTCGCAAAAATCGACGGAAGTGTGCTGCCTCCGAGGGGGGGAATAAAATAACAGATATAGAGCCGCATTCATCACTCGAAGATTCCGAGCACAGCTGGTTTGCTCAGAATGTCAGAATATAAAATCACAGAAAGTTTTGGACTCAACTAAATGTTACGAACATAATACTGATTAAGTGCTGAGTAAGTGCAAGCCGTACACGAACAAACAATAGGATAGTTCACAGTTGAACTGGTGGTCCACGAGCAGGACTGGAATATCCACGGTCTCCGGGAACACTCCCTAGGTAGAATGTCTATTCAATTGCAGTTTTGCATGAAGGTAATATTATGAATTGTGTCGTATTCCTTGAGGAGAAGAACCCCAGAACATTCGTTGCGCGCTGCGTCGACGGCGCTGATGTGTGCGTAAAATATGTAATATGCACCTCGCACTTCAGTGGGAAAGCTCCAGTTCGTTCGGCAAAGCAGCAGTCGTGGTTATGATGGGCTCCTGTCGAACGGCCGCTCGTGCAATGCGCCGCCATCGTTCACGAGATCCGTCCGTATTGGAAGCGGCCGCGGGACCACTGGCCCGCCACTCAGTCCTGCACTACGAAGCGTTCACGAGATCCGTCCGTATTGGAAGCGGCCGCGGGACCACTGGCCCGCCACTCTGTCCTGCACTACGAGGCGTTCCATCGAGTATTCATTCCGTGCCGCGCTCGCAAAGAACTTCAGTAAAAGGGTAGAAAGGGGTTCCTTTATAATATCATATTAGCAGAGAAATCTTCAGACTATACATATTTCTCAGGCAAAACTTAAAAGTAGAAACATTGAATAATGTCCACATGTTAATATAAGCCAGCCGTTTGGTTAATTTTTTTTTAATGGTTTCTGTTTTGTTCGCCGAGTACTGCACACGATCAGTAACGCGCTGTCAACGCAACGCTGCGCAGGCGCGCTGTGCGCATGTGCAGCTCCTGCAACGTCTTGGACCTAATTTATGTAAAAACTTCACTCGACTGTTAGCACAGCCTGCTGCCCCATACTATTCAAAATATAAAGCAACGTGGAATTCTCTCAGAGCTATGAATGAAATATGAGCTTTCGAATCATAATCGTACGGAGCTTTGCTACCGACCCCTTTCAACCAGGAAAATGAATGATCGAATTTGTCGTAGTAGGAAACACAGACTCTTCGTAGGTACCACATTGCCGATCGGTCGCTCACGCTCAATCTCCTCAGCACGCACTCTCTCGTCTCTCACTGCCCTCGTGGACGCTCACCCGACTGCGATGTGCTTGCGGATGCTTGGATGAGTCTGTCGGCGGAGTGCCTGACTCTGTCTGAGCTAAATGCCTGATTTAAATTTTTATATACTTAATTATTGATAGTTAGTATTGTAGACTAATTGTATTTTTATTTGGAACTAGCTGCGCCCCGCGGCTTCGCCCCCGTGGAAATTAATGTTTCCAACTTTATTAATTTTTTCTTTCATAAGAACCTTTTCCTGACAATAACAAACACAACAAAAAAAGAATTAGCGAAATCGGTCCAGCCATTCACGCGTGATGCCGTGACCAAGGAAAACGGGTTTCATTTTTATATATACACTAGCTGCGCCCCGCGGCTTCGCCCCCGTGGAAATTTATGTTTCCAACTTTCTTAATTTTTTCTTTCATAAGAACCTTCTCCTGACAATAACAAACACAACAAAGAAAGAATTAGCGAAATCGGTCCAGCCGTTCACGCGTGATGCCGTGACAACGCGAAACGGGTTTCATTTTTATATATAAGATTACTTGTAAGTAGATGCAATCCTTTCAGGAGGTGATAGTAGGGTTCAGTAGAAACCAGTTTGCCTATGAGGTACCCCGGTCTAAAGTTAAGCCCCTTCGAGATATTTGAACTTTTAATATTTTTAGTGAAAGTGTCGCCTTGACGTTGAAGAATTAAGATATTTTTTAAAAAACGTCTCTTTTAGTAGGTTTTTCAGTGTTTTTTTTGTAAAAAATAGCTCACTAAATCAGAATAACCTTTGAAAATCTAAAAAATATGGTAAACGCTAGAGCGGTAGGCCCTTTAAATCTGAATTTAAAGTAAAAATTTGACAAAGCATTTTTTTAATCGACGTTTTATCAAAAATATCTACCAACATTATTTTGTGCAGATTATTTTAAAAACATCTACATGTTAGCTATCCAAAAAGGTGCAATAGTTGGGCCATCTGTGTACAATCATTATAAAAATTCGATATCAAAGGACTCGGGTAGTAAGTTTCAAAGTAACATTATTTTGAGGATAGAGTTAAAAAATCACACATAAAAAATTCAAATCATGTAATGTTTAATTTTTTAATTCATGCTCTACGTGTCCACCTCTCTTCCTAATACAGGCCCTCATTCTGTTGCGCAAACCGGTTTTGACGACTCTGCTCGTCAATTGACCCCTTATCTCGTTCGCTGCATCGATAATTCTTTGTCGGAGAGTTTCCACGGTAGATACAGGATGGCCGTCTTTGTACACGATGCTTTTCATGTGACCCCAAACATAAAAATCCATCGGAGTCAAATCCGGGCTTCGTGCGGGCCATGGAATGGGACCGCCTCTTCCAATCCATTTGTTTGGTAGGTGTATTTGGTGTATCTATATTTATGAGGTACAACTGTTGATCATCATTAATAGATTACAGATACTATCAATAACAACGAACTACAACAAATACAAGCCGCTAATGTGCGGACAATGAACATAAATGAATGTTTGATTCGTGATGTTTTTGTGATGCCTTCGTCCGCGTGTCGCGTGGCGGGTCGGCGGGTCGGCGGGTCGGCGGGTCGGCGGGTCGGCGGGTCGGAGCGGCGGTGCTCGATCGTATTGTATTAAGTATATCACTTATCTAGTACCCATAAAACAAGCTCTGCTTAGCTTGGGGCTAGATAATGCTGTGTGAATTGTCCAGCATTAATTATTTATATAATACTACACACCCCGTGTACACACAAAGAAATACAAATCGCTAATTTTCTCACAACAGAAGCCGCTGAACACATATGACGTTAATAAATGCAAAAATGATAAACTCATTCAAGTCGAAGTTTAAGTCCAGGGATGTCTATCTGAAAGTTGGGCACTCTCGATTCGACCATTAAGCAGAAATTATCGTTGTGTCCCATCAGAAGAATTCAAAACTTCAGCGGCTTCTGTTTGTATTGCGCGTGGAGCGGCTTCAGGAATGGTGTACTTTAGCGGTTTCTGTGGCGATGTGTGTAGACGGGGCCTTGGAGTCTTCATCTGTTCAACGCTATTTGGCGGCGATTGTACGTATTGTATGGAGGGCATATGGAGGAGGAAGGAGGCTGTTATGAAAGTGCGATGTTCATTAGCACCCGGCGGCGCAGGCGGCGCAGGCGGCGCAGGCGGCGCAGGGGGCGCAGGGGGCGCCAGCGGCACGCCGCGCCACAGCGGAGCGCCCGCCAGCTCGTACGGTGGATACCATCGTAGGAGCCGACCAACACTACGACTCCTTTGTTGTCTTTTTTTTTTTTTTGTTTTCGAGGGGAAAAATCTGCGAACAGATACCATACTGCATGTAGGGTACAGTATGGTTATGTGGGGTTGTCGAAGAGAAAAAATAAAACTTCGACGACCCACTAAAAGACCCCCCGGTGGCCGGCCTCTAAGCTTAAATCAATGGGCAATCATTTCGCATTGCCAAATCGCTCGTCTCCGAGGGCGTTTGCACTACCGCCCCCAACGTACCACGAAAAATTAAGATGGCACGCGCCACACAGTGCCATCGACCTCCCGGGGTTCGCCTTGGAAAGTCGGAGCCCCCACTCCGACTGACTGCGGACCCAGATGGTTCCATAAAGGGAAATGCCGCGACGCCCTTAAGGCGCAGGCGGCGCAGGGAGGCCGTAGCGTGCGCCTTGCCGCCGCCTCCTCCGGGCGGGATTGGCTCTTTCGCGATCCCGCTCGGCAGCCTCTTTCTGGACCATGACGGTCTCACAGAAAGAGACCACCTCCATCCACGCCGTCTCATCCACCAGCATAGCCGCCACTACGCTGGGCAGAGAGAGGTCTTGCCCGATCCTATTTACCAGGATCTGCCTTTCAGCGCTCCACGCCGAGCATTCCTCGAGCGTGTGCTGAGCTGAATCCCGATCCCCCTCACAGTGGTGACATTGCGGTGTCAGTTCGCGTCCGATCCTACTCAGGAACTCGCCAAAGCAGCCATGCCCGGTGAGCACCTGAGCAAGATGGAAGGTGACGTTCCCTCCCTCCCTCCCCAGCCAGGCTTCGAAGCTTGGCAGAATCGCGCCGACGGCGCGTTGGCGCGAGTTCCTCGGCTCCTCGAGACGCTCGCGCCACCTTCCGAGCGCGCGTTGACGCTCTTCTCGTCGCACTTCAGCAGGCGCAGCTCCACCACCACCATCGTGACGGAGACGGACGTAAATAGATGCGTCCATCTCCGCCAGGATGTCAAAGGGCGGGAACCGCGCCAATAATGTTGCCGCCTCAAAAGATATGGTACGGTACCCTCGTACGGTCCTAATGGCAATAGGACGCTGAAGGCTATTATACATAGCCCTGTAGCGCCCAACACCCGTCAGTCGATGTGACCAGACGGGCGCTCCGTAGAGTGCCATCGATCGTACCACCCCTCCGTAGAGACGGCGAACACTCTCCCTGGGTCCCCCGAGATTAGGCAGTAGTCTGTGCAGAGCACCCACTACCCTAAGAATCCGAGGGACGGAGCATCTGAAATGCTCCCCGAAGTCCCAGCGGCTGTCCAGGGTGAGGCCAAGGTACTTGAGGTACGGGCCTACCTGGACGTCAACGTCCCCCACGCGAACCGACAGGCTGGGTGGTTCCTGACCCCTAAGGATCTTATGGAACCATAGCGCCTCGGTCTTGTGAGGCGCTATCCGTAGACCCAGCTCGTGAATTTTATTCACGACGCAAGTCACTCCAAGCTCGGCGAGCCTCTTGGTCCCTTCAAAGGAGTCACCGCCGGCGAAAACGAGCGTGCCGTCTGCATAACAGACCACTTGTACGCTGGCGGGGAGATCGACGCGCAGGACCGCGTCATATGCAAGATTCCACAAGAGGGGCCAAGAACGGACCCCTGCGGAACCCCGCACACTACTTCTTTTCTATGCGCACCGTCCCTGCCAACATATCACTTGTCTGTCCTTATATCTAATTGTAATGTGACGTGTTACACAGCGAGCGTTCGTGCAGTCAGTACTAGAACGGAGAGCGCGAGCAGCAACCAGCCACGAGCCGGGTTGTACTCGTAGCACGCGGCGCGACGTGTCTTGTGCTCGTGCCTTGCCTGCCCGCCTGTTATCGAACATTATTACTGAGCGTCCAGAGAACGGCGGCGGCCTGAACCCTCGCCTCGTATCAAATATTCACTCGCAGGCTGGTACGCCGATACAGCGAGCCCTGCGTGACCCACAGGTGGGCCCCCGGCGTGACCCCGCCGGGGCCCCGGGAAGAGCTTTAGCATAAAGTGGGGCTCAAATTGTGGGGAGTGATACCTTTCCGAGGTATGCAGGACTAGTTCGAAAAATATAACCAGTTCTCATAAAATCAATAATTATGAAACCATATAATTTAACTTAATTTTATCTCCAAAATCACTGATAAGAGAATAAGAGCCTCAGGCGGCCCCATTATGAGCAGGAGGCTTCATTATGAGCGTATGTTAGTCCACTGCTGGACAAAGACCTCCCCTAATGAGCGCCGTAGCGCCCTGCCCAGGTTGCCGCATCCAGCATCTAAGTGCAGTCTTTCGCAGGTCGTCATCCCACCTGGCCGGAGGGTGTCCTACAATACGTGTGCCGAGTCGTGATCTCCGCTCAAGAATACGCATTGGCAAACTAATAAGATTAACCAAAACTAGCTAACATGAAAAATTAATGATAAGGCAGCCAGAGGTTACTTGGAACAGTCCAAGACGTCCGCAGCGGTATCACGTGACCGTTTACTCCCACCTGTTCTGTTGAGTGACGACGTCCTGGGGCAGGCAAGTGCGGTCTCCCAGGCGGCGTGTTGTGTGTGCTCTGCGCTATCACCTTACCAAAGGATGGGTACCTACTATAGGTTCAGACAGAAGCATTAATTGGTAACCCCTCAAACAGCTAAAGTTTACATTTGTCGCCCGACTTATACATCTATTACTCAAATTATAAGAAGCAAAAATTGTATCACCAAGTGGGAATCCAACCAGGCATCCGATCGCTCGCATGACAAGTATCGACTGCACTAATCAACTAAACCGATGAACTAGTTATCAAAACTTTGAAATTTTGTGTTATAGGTTAGTGTTCGGCATAGGTGCCCGCAGGTGTCGCCTGATGCTGCACAGTACCAGGCGACACCTGCGTGTGCCCGCACAGCTGTAGGAACACGGCTCGCTAACTCTCAACTCTCTCGATGTGATTATTATGTATGCAATGGTTTTGCTCCGGTTCACAATGGCCTAAACAGCCAGAGCATTAACATAACTAAAATTTATTTAAGAAACACGTTTATATTTACAAATGAGGCACAAATTAAAACGATTATAAATAATTGAAATAACCTATTACTTGCACTGACTGAGTAGCGGAAGCGCAAGGCGCGGGGGGCGAGGCCGCGTGGCCGGCGAGGACTGTACCGCCTGTAACATCCCACTGATGCTTTCTGCAATACTAATAATCGCGTCGGTCCCACTTGTCCCCCCTTTTTTTTGTCTCGTCGAGGTAATTCATTCACGAATAAACTGGTCTGGGGGGGACCAGAATTATGTATGTGGGACTCGACGCCCTGAAAAGGACGTAATACCCACTAAAACCTCTATGCCCAGATGGGCATCGTCGCCCCATACTACTACCACTTGCAAAATACACCCTAAAATTAAGTGATTGAATTATAGTATAAGTTAAGCCAGTCATATCGAGACATCTACCTGTTTAGCATAACACTCATGAATCTAATCAGCAGACACGTGACTTGGGCGGCCTACGGGCGGGCTCCGCGCCGCAGCCGGCGGCGGCGGCGGCGCGGCACGTCGCGGCGGCGGCGGCGCGTGGCGATGGATTCCCGCCGCGTCGACCGGTCGCCTATCGCCTGCAGTAAAGCTGCTCTTTTGCCATTCAAATGTACATGAAAAATACATTTGATTGAGCATGGTGTCCCTGAGCTGGCTGAGCCGGCGCAGCGCTCAGTTTTTGCGTCCTTCAATTATTTACGTTTCGCTAAATTGGTTTCGCGCGGATTTGCGAGTGTCGGCCGCAACGCAACACAATTGCACGTTAACATTTTATACGCTAATTAATTGATAGCGTTTCCTTTCGTTAAATAACTCTATTGTTTTCATTTACAAAGTGGATGTAAATATTTGTTGCGTGAGCTCATTAATAACGCTGTTCATATCGAAATTAGGACAACTTAATTAAAATTATTAGCAATCAAATCGCCGTTTCGTGTTCAATTGATATTAAATTGGCAGCTGGTTATTTTTGAGCGGCATTGCGTCCGATTGACATGTTAGCGGTTGGGGCGGGCGGCGGGGCGCGGGGCGCGGTTGGCGAACTTGTTTAAAATTTTTATAATGTACTATAATATTAATATGCGTCCCTATTAATAGTTTCAGCTAATTAGCCGAGTGCGTCGCGTTACTGGAAATGAAGGCATAAAAATAATGGCTCGAATAGCAATAATCTGACATTGAGACCGGCCCTCGTAACTGCTTTATACAAGTGCGCGCGGAACATTCTAATGAAGAGCGTGGGAGTGTCTGTGAGCGCAACAGAGACCAGTCCCGGCCCTGGGGCCCTATTACAATTCTCCGCAACCGACACTGTCGATGCCGATGACATGCGGCCGAGGCACGCAAGCGATAGCTATTCTGTTTCTCTGTCGGGTGGGCATTTTTCATTCGGGCGAGAAGCGGGCACACCCAACTACCTTCGTGAACGATCATGTGAATGAAACCACCAGAGAGCATAGAAACCTTGGACAGATTAAATAAAAACAAGTCAAGTACGAGTAGGACTTGTGCGAGGGTTCCGAACAAACTTATATTTACCCTAATGAAGTCCCTTGTTAAGGGATGAAGCGTTGGTGTTCTTCCAACACAAACTAGGTTCAAAGTTAACCCGCTTACATTTATACTGAAAATATATATTTGTGAGCCGAATAATTTACACAGACACACTGCGTTTTTTTGGTGATTTTGCTAAAATGAACGGTTTTCGGTTATTTCTCTTTACTTAAAGATAAAAATACATTTCCTTGTGCTGTAAGACCTTGCTTCTTGCCAAATTTCGTGATTCTAGATCAACGGGAAGTACTTAAAAGGCTTACGTATAGGTTTTATTGCGAACATCAAAAAATAATTTTTGTAATTAAGTACCTATGTAACTTTAAATAATTTATGGTTTTCGGATATTCCTCTTTATTTGCGCTAGCTCTTTGCTAAGTTTAAACGTAAACGGCTGTCATGAGTGATTCTATAATCTATAATATCCCGTGTAGACTCTTTCAATGCCATCCAAAGAAAGAGAATTGCGTCATTAACGTCCAGAGGTTGACATGTGTAAAAATTACACTATTGTAAGCCCATCTGACCGTCTGATGTTATCGGACCCTTACATACAGACGGAGGGTGAATATTGCCACCTGACGTACTAAGTACTCAACCTAGTACCTTGAATTTTATATTTAATATATTATGATTTTTATTTAACTTTCCTTTTTTATCACCTCAAAAATGGATCTTGTGTCTGAAATTAAGAATTAATATTACAGGCGTTCCTTTTTCCATTCGAGGTGCGGAACCCTAAAAAGAGCGGTTTTAGCGCCAGGTTTTGGTAGAATTAAGAACTTCGTCGTCAGCTGGGGGAAGTTCTTAGTTGTAGGCTTTGCTAAGAGATGGCGGTAGAGCCGCTTTTCTGAAAATTTTGAAACGGAGAGTGATCTTCAAATATCATGAGTAAATTTCAATAATTGAGGACGCTACGTTTATAAAATATTTTAACAATCATAAATCTACCGAAATTTAAGTGATAAATGGACAAAATATGGTGAAAAAGCACCTTACGAAAATGAAAAGGTAGCTTTGTAGCTACCGTGCAAATTGACAGTGGTTCTTGAAAAAATGCTGTCAAATTTAATGTTTCGTTCGTACATTTTGCCCATTAGAATAGAGGTGGCCGCCGCAAAAGCCGCCATTTCAAGCTTCGTGCCGTAGCTTCGAGTTTTGATGAATTAGAATAGCAATTTGACAAAACAAAGCACGCAACTGTCGATTTCGTCGAAAGCGAATAGACCCCCTGCTCCCGGTCGGCCCGGTCCCGCCGCCGACCAAACATGAGCCCGGCGCCCGGCGCCCCGGACCTCAGCGATGAGCTCCTACAGCTTTGCGTCCCAGATTATCTTCGTGGTAGGAATCGTTGGCTTCTTGCGGCACCAAGCTCGCGAACTGTTCTCGCTCGCGCGCAACCTCCGACCCCGCGTACACTCCCATCACTCCATGCCCTCTTGGGTGCGAACCTGAATACGATCTATTTGTGGATCTATGGAATCTACTGACTTTATATTGCCTGACGTTTTGCGAGTTAGGTACTAGATAGAACTATTTATATAAACAAATAAATAGTTCTATCTAGTACATGATAATTTATATCTTTATTTTATTCAATATTTACTTTGACTTTTATTTCGATTATCAATTATTTTATTCATTTGTTACCATAGTTATTTGGTGTTATCTTTGAATTTGTCTTTTTGAATTATTCAAACCCGACATTCCATTCAAAAGATATTACGAATTTAAAAATGTAAATCTGAATAAAATTCTATCCGAAAAAAAAACGCCGCCGCGCCGTGGCCGGTGCGCGGTGCCCCGTTCAGCGCAGCGGGCAACGCAGGTGGCAACGCACGTGGGCAAGGATAGGACGGCAGACCGACACGACCGGTGAGAGGTCAAGTGCAGGACCAACGACTAAACGTACTTTCCGAGGCACGCCCCCGTGCCTCGGAAAGCACATTAGGACGTTTAACACCGCCAAGTTTCTGACTCCGGGCTGCTACTGTGAAAATTTCCTGCTAGAAAAGACCCAATAACACCCGGGACCTTTATCAGTGGTTGAAAACGCGACCGCTAGACCAACGAGGAAGTCGGATAAAAGTATAAAATATCCTGCATAAAAATATTTACTCTACGTTTATCCCAAAATGTTTAAAAATAAATGTCTACCCGTGCAAAGCCGGGACGGGCCGCTAGTATTCTATAAAATACATTTTTATTTTTATTGTGCATGTAAATTTTATTTGTGTCAAAATTGTGACAAAGGATTGCTGTACTTTTTTATAAAGTCACTAAATCGATGGACAGACGCGAATTGTCGTCAATTTGCACCATTACCATAACAATACTGCACTGTGTTCTATTCTACACCAGCAACGTACCTATAGGAACCTGCAGAGTGGTATGAACCCTATCGTCATTATTCCCAGATAATGGATGAGATCGCAGAATGGAGCTGTCCCCGTGGTGGGGTGCTCCGCGGAAATCACTTGTGAAAAATAGACTGAGTGTCGCCGGTCCCTCTCGACCGCCGTCATCAATATCAATCAGTCAGCGAGCAGATCCCACTCCCGCCCCGCAGGTAGGGGGGAGGGGATTTTGATATCCTAAAAAAATATAAGAACATTCTGTGCCTACTTGAGGCATTAAAATCCCCGGAACAAAGTGTTCGCTGTGAACAAAAGTCAAGTTGCGCAGTTTCCGGTTCCCTCCACCGTGTTGTCGCGGGACGAGGGCGCGGGTGGGGGCCGGGCTTAGATCAAAAGCTTTGTCTGGGAATTACCAGCTCCTTGTGCAAATTATTATTTTGAACAATTATCGCTAAGACGTGTTAATGTTATCGCCTCGTTGTAACTGAACAGATCATAATCTGCCTGTTGTTGCAAATATAAAAATAATTACTAGTTTTTATTAATCTTTGAATGATAATAAAATAATCAGATTTATGGCATTTTTTAAAGCCATAAAAATGCAAAGCTGAAAGCTTTTGCGATCTGCAACTTGAGAGCAACAAATAACTTCTTGGTAATAAATAACTTGTCAAGAGGTGTGTTTATCGTAACAACACTTGATTTTGAAACGATAACATTCCCGTGAAATGTGAGGAGTCATAAATAAGACCTTTCAAGAAGCAAAAAATTAAGCACTTCAAAACGATAAGCAAAATGCCCGAAATAATTAGGGATAATTTGATTGAACCTTAATATGTGCGCAAACGCTGCTCATGTGGGGTCTCCTATGAAAATATTAGGGCAGTCGAATTTTGGTAGTCCGCGCGGAAAGCTGGTCTAGTTCTGGACAAAAGCTGAAACGATCCCTTTGTAAAACCGTATAGATTCTACTAATTGATTAAAATCAGTGTTGATTAATGTAGATAGAATAAGTGTTACTCGTAATTAGAACGAATTTTGATTACACATGGTCATGTTATCAATTTAGTGTAGAGTAGAGTTAGTGTTTCAGATATCCGAGCACTGCGGGGCTGGTTACAGATAAAGCTAAGTTGCATATTTTTTTATTATCTAAAAATACATCTGATATATGTCAATTCTTAACTATTTGTCAGATTACTATTTCCTTAGCCAAAGGTTAAATAATTCGCATAAAAGTAAATAATAACGTTGACTTAAATCATATGTATTTTCTATCCTTTATTGATTTTTTATGTGTTTCTTAGGGAGGGAGCTGTGTTTATTGTTTATTGAATTTCATGGTGTTTGCCCTCAGGAATAACAGAAATTTAATATTTTAGAACCAGGAGACTCATTAATTTAATATTGTTAATATTGTTCTAATTAATTAATAACTAAGTAAAGCGCGGAAAGGGGTCATTCGGTACTAACTAGAGATAACTAGCTTGGTAGAGACTGACTCCGCATAAAAATTGGATCAGTCTGTACTTCACTAGTCTGCAGTGCCCCCGAGGATACAGCACAACATACCCTTGAGGACTGTAGTGCTTGGTCGTCGCAGCGTCAGGCGCTGGAAGGAGTAGTTGGTCAGGACCTCTCGCTGCTGAGCTTGGTGAATGCCATGCTTAACAGCGAGAGGGCCTGGGAAGCCATGGTTTCCTTCTGCGAAGATGTCGTCTCTCAGAAGGAAGCAGCGGAGCGAATCAGGGAGGAAAACCCTCAAGCTGAACCGCTCCGCCGGCGGAGGACCGGAAGAAGGCGACGGCAATTCCATCGCCTTCTTCCGCTCGATGGAGACCAGCTGGGTGATGGTACGAGGAGAACCATCCCAGCATTGCACTGGTCTCCAACGGAGGGGGACGTCCGAAATACTCCGGGACATGCCTCGCCCTCTCAAGGGACTACCAGAAGGATCCGTCCAAGACGGATGATCACCGACAGGGTAGCGGTCGAATCTGACCGGGAACCCGCAACCCTGTCAAGTGCCAGTGCGCCGTCGAACGAATCGTCCGGTGACGAGTGGTTCGACGACGCTCTGGCACTAAGGTGAGAGAGAGAGTATAGATGGGTTTTTAGTTGGTATGTCACTAACTACTAACACCCTTGTTAGTAGCTCAGTGGAGAGCCCAACATACCCCCTAGCCCTCCTCAGGCTAGAGGCAATGCGCAAACAGCATTTTCCCATCGAAAGAAAAAGGGGTAGATACTGTAGAGATTTAGTGGACCACGGACTATTTTAGTAAGAAAGTTGATGGAGTGAATGGGATGAATTAAATATCACAAAGTAGTTTTCCCCCTGAATGTGATTAATATTATTGTTTTAATAAAAACAATTATCAAACTAGTTACATTAATTAAATGACAGACATTGAGGCTGGCTATAGAGGTATTAACTTACGTAATGACAAACAATAGGGTTCATGAAAGATTATGCCCTCTTATTCCCCCGACATACCAGACATACTGATCTGTTACTGTTTTGTGATAAGTCCAATTATTATTATTATAATGTAGATGGTATGTTAGCCAGCATACATCTTTTACGGAGGGAGCTATCCAGTAAGGAGAGGAAAGCTACTATACGGGGCGGAGAGGAGCCCGTATCTATGCCGTAATAAAATCAATACGATAGAATGAAGAATAATTATATCAATACTTACAAAACTACATTATCTGAACTTCATTTAGTTGCAACATGCTTATAATAAAATATTAGTACATAAATACTGCGAAACGTTAAACTTTAGATTTATTATTAAATTAATACGAGGAATTGAAGGAATTAAGTTTACTTTAAAATTAGTTCGATGGTTTTTAGCACCTAGAAGAATCTAGGTACTACCACAACACAACGTAGGAGTCCTACCACTAACTAGACGATCATTGGCCATACTAATCATTCATTCTAAATTCGGTAACCTTAGGAACATAGATATATCAAATAGATACGAAATAGAGTATATAGGTAAAGTAATTAGCAGTTGATAGGGAGGCGACCAAAAAAAATTGCGTGGTTTTTACATCGTGAACCTGTTACATCAATGATGAATATTTGAATAAGCATGCGACAAGATGTGAATATAATAATTGATAGATTGTGTGCGACATTCGAGCACGCTCTTCATGTGGGTAAAATAGTGCCTACCGAGAGTTAGCAGAGAGCAGAAAGCGGCCGGGAGACGGAGCGCGCCGGCGCCGGCCCGGGGCTGGACCGACCTCGTTGTTTCACATGACCAGACGCACTACTGCAGGGTTCCCTCATAGTAGCCCCCCTCCCCCCATGAACATTTTTCAAAAAGTGTTCTTTTTACAGACTTCTCTATATTTTTCCTGTAAAATATAGATCCATATCTACAAACGCGTCATACTTTTAAAATGGATCGCTGGGGGGGGAGATGGGTATTTTTAAAACTATTTTCAAAATATTTCAAAAAGTATGAAACCTATAGAAATTTTTCAGATTGATGAACTGTTTTGAAATGTACAAATTAATACCTTTCATTTGACACCCCACTCGACTTTGTAGATCTTTTTTTAAATTTCGACATCTCAATTTGAATTTAAAATGTTCATCTTCATTTTTCATTTTTTTATTTTTTTTCTTAAAATCTGTACAAGCGCACGAAATGTATTATTATTTTAAATTTCAAGTTGATAACTGCTTTAGTTGCTGAGTTATTAAGGAGGGAAAAAAGGACAGACAAAGGGAGACCATAAGGGTTTGGAAAACCGATCTTCGTAACCCTAAAAACATAAACCAGAATAAACATGGTCCAGAAGGTATTTTACTATACAAACTATAGTACCGACTGATTCATTTCACCCTGAAGAACCCTCGTTAAGGGATGAGACGTTGGTGTTCTTCCAACACAAATAAGGTTAGAAATTAACCCGCTTACATCCGTAGTGAATGTCCTTAAGTTTGTTTGTTACCTAAATTTATACATCTTCATTTATATTATTTTTGCTAGATTTGCAATAAATCCCGAATAGAGGCTCGTCGCTCGCCACAAGTGGCATCCCGCCAATAACCCCGTAACGCATAACTCAGCGTGCGACAGGGACGTCGCCTCAGCACATTAGTCGGCGACTAATTGTCGCCGCGCCGACTCAATCGCCGAACTTTAACAATTACCCGGTTAAATATTGACCCGCTCTAATCTATCCACTGCCTTCGCACCGCCACGCTGCCGCCGCGCCCCAGCGCGCCCCGCCCGCGCCGCGTCGGGAATTTTTGAGATACATCCGGTGGAGGTTCATTACATTATGCTACTCGTTTTAGGAAGGCTTGGAAATTGTTTCAATTAGATTACTTATATGTTTTTATCGAGATAGAGCTCCTCTTAAGACATGAACTGATTTGTTTTCTGAAGGATTCCCACCAACGTAAAGGGGATTCTGCTTGTTGAGGGCTGTCTGGCACATCGGAGGGTCCATCAGTACTAATTCCATTTTCTCCGGGATACATCCTCTTCAGATTTAATAGATGCAGCACATTCTCCATCTCCATGCAGTCTTCAAATCCATGATTGTTTGCGCTTGCCTGAACGCCCTTTATCAGCTCACGAGACTTTATAATAAATTAGTCGCGATGAAAGACAAACAGACAAGAATGCACAAAGTGAGCGTCGGTCGTCACGCGGCGCGGCGCGGCCTGGGCGGAGCGGGCGGAGCGGGCGGAGCGGGCGGCGCGGGCGGAGCGGGCGGAGCGGGCGGCGCGGGCGGAGCGGGCTGAGCGGGCGGCGCGGGCGGAGGGGGCGGCGCGGGCGATGCTAAGAGCATCCGTCGATTAGCCCTTTCAACGCACAAACTTGGAGTTGTTTGGAGAACAAAGTAAACTGGGATATTTTTAGGCCGAAATTAACTGTAGAATTTACAATTTAAAGATATTGATGAAGTTCGGAGTTGTTCCGAGTTTGATTGGATATCGACGCCGCACCCGCCGATGGAAATAACTGATAAAAGTTTATCGCAAAATTATCAGTTGTTTCAATTTAAGTAAACTTCATCACTTTCAAATGCGATTTAAAAAAAATTGGTTGTCTGTAAAGTCGGTTTACTGACGATAGTTGAACGTGACAACGTCTTAAGAAAATACTGATGGAATGGTAGCATTTGATACTCGATCAAAACATGTAAATGTACTATAGTATAGCAGCTGTCCACGCAGACGCATCGCTCACTCAAGTAGGAGAGAGACGGATGTCGAGCGCTCTCGACATCCGTCTCTCACGTACAACATGTTGTAAATGCCTGTACGACTTGTCTCAAGTAACGTACACGTTACACTTCTGGAAATCTAGAGATGAGAAGAAAGAACTTTCTTTATCATGCCCGCATCCCGTGTCCAGTTTCTAAATAAATATTGTGAGTTGACATCTGCTAAATAGAAAGGTAGGTCCCCCTGTCGACACTCGTACCTGGGCCCCCGACCCGAGGCCCCCGTGGCCCCCGGGGGACGTCAGGGGAGGAGATGATTTGCATCGCCTTGTGATGGAAATGTCCCGCGACAGTCGCCACTCACTACTTCCACCGCCGGGCCCGCGGAGGGCTGCTGGCAGCGCTGCGAGCGCGAGGCGCGGGCTGCCTACAACCGGGTGGACCGGCTCGGTTCGTACTGGCTGCAGCTGCTGGTGATGCTGTATCTTACACTGCTCAATCGAATCGTTTATTTGCGAAAGTATGCGCTAGTATAATGTAGATCCTAAAATTATTCAAGTTCTCATACTTAATCTATTTGATAGTGTAAATTCGAGCAGTGTCCATTCGTCATAGACTCTCACCCAGTTCAAAAGTCAAGGTCAAGTGAATTATGTTTACGTCACCTTTATTTCAAAGAAATTAGACTTGTTTGCTCAAACAAAATTAGCAAATCTAGCGTTATGAATTAAAATAATCTACTATAGCAATTGGGAATCATAAATACGTCTTATCTCAGAAGATAACCATTGCTATTGATTGTAATCGCAGCTGTAAGTGGCAGGTGTGATGTTAACCCTGCCGGCTGCGGGCGGGCTGCGGGCGGGCTGCGGGCGGGTGGGCGCGGCGAGTATGACGACTGAATTTGTAATTAGGGTGCGTCGTCATTATCGAAGTGGACATGTTTAATGCAGAATGCTAATGCCCAAATTGGGGTTTGAACCGACGCGACGCGACGCGACGCGACGCGACGCGGGCGCGATATTGTTTGAATAGTAAGTGTTCCGACGAGGTAACGCGGCTTCATTAGCATTACACGTGCTTCGCCAGAGCACGCTTTGTTCTTCAAATGTTGCCATAGAAAGTGTGACTCCATTTCCCTCACCTACGTTTGTTTTTCATGACAGAAACTGTGATGATCCCGTGGTCAAGTAGAAAATATTTAGAAAAAGGACATGTGTAACATAAAAAATCCACTTCAGACTGAAGTACACCTATTTTCATCTTTCAGAAGTTCATGAAAATGTGCTTTAAATAGTAGCTCTAGGTGTAGTAAATGACTGACCCGTCTGAGCTCATCAGCCGACGGCTCTCAGTTCCAATATTAGCAAAACAAAAACTCCGCTTAAATTACAGCAATCAAACAACCTAATTTCAGGGGAACTTTGCAGAGAACTTAAAAATAGTGCTCGTTTAGTCTTGTACAAAGTCCAGCGAGCACAGCCCGCGCGGGGCACCCGGTGCACTGCATGCACTGCACCGAGCACAGCCCGCGCGGGGCACCCGGTGCACTGCATGCACTGCACGTACTGCACGCATTATCGATTTCATTTTATAACTACTGTGTATCGCCAAATAAAGGTACTTAGATTGTGTTGGCCAGTTCGCTGCATTCCACTCGCATGGCTTGTGCTCTATCGTTTAAACCATTATCATGTAGCTCTGGATCGTCATCCACTGTGCTGGCGTCACGCGGGAACAAAATGGTAAAACCACTACTTGCAGCGTCATGTCTTTCGTGGATGAGGTGAGCTATCTGCACGGAGGTCGCTGTGCCTGAACAGAAGTTGTTCGTCGCGAGTCGAACTAATTACGAACATAATTAGAGCGGGGACCTAATAAATACATCTGCTATATAATTGAGCAGCTGTACGTGCGCTCGACGAAAAGATGGCGGATTACTTACTGCGCTACGTTCGTCGGCGGAGGGCAGGGGAATATTAAGATACAAATACTTTGAGTAAACAATAGAACGAATGTTCTGGATTTTAACTAACAGTCACCAATTCTGTCGCCCTACGAGAACGGGTGACACATTGTTATCTTGAAGTCAACCGTCACCGATTTGCTAACAAGGAGACGGTCAGACGGGAGATAACTAGGTAATAGTTAGTTATAATCCCTTATTTCGATGTTGATGTCTGCCTTTGACGATTGTTCGCGGACATTGAAGCTCCCTTTCTATTTTTATATAGTCTTTATTTATTATTTTTATTTATTATAATAAGTTCACAAAGCAGTTTACAATCAAATTTATACACTTTATAATATAGTTACAGTAGTGAACCAGCTTGTAGACCTAGATGTAAACATAACAAGATTAGAAATAAAATTACTTTCACAATAAAAGCGTCCACGCGTGTCTTGATAATCTTATGGAAATAATGTACCAATAATGAACATAATAACTCGTGCTCAGCTCTGTGCTGTGCCGCTGTAATTGCGCTGACAGGTTTATTGAGGAGCTATTCAGAAATAACTCCGCACTTTAGTCGATAGAGCCAGAGCTTGCGATCCGACCAACGCTCCGGTAAATTCATTATAGGTATCTATAAGATAACAATATGAGATACTACGAGGAGTACAAATAGTAATGAATACGTTTCCCACGATGGAAGTCATCCTTTAGAGTCATACACATAATAACGGGCTAATTAATACTACTTAGATACTTAATAGAAGAGAGAATAATTGACGGAGCGAACGAAGTGAGCGAAAGTCGTCGTTTCAAGTCTGGCCAAATTAGCCTTTCTGTCAGTACGTCCGTAGAGGTACTCCTCTACAGGTCGTTTTTTACAACCGATCGGTACGAAACTTGGTGTACAGATTCAACAATTTTATAGAATTTTTTTGTCGTCAGGGTTTTTTGATTGAAGGTGTACTTCCTTTAAAAAAGGCAAAAAGGGGGTTTTAGAATATCTCGGCTTTTAGACATTTGATTTCAATGATTATATTTTTAATTGAAAGGTTGTTTCTGTGCTAGTTTTTCTACCTACTTATTCTTGCATGGTGTGCATATTTCAAAGGTAAGGAAATCATTTCATTCGTTTTGAGCTAGGTACCTTTATATTAAACAATTACCTAGGTAGGTATCTACAGTTATCTTACCCCCGGGGCGGGCGGGCATAGCTTTCTGTGGCAGCCGCGAGCTGCAAGCCGAACAAATGATGAGATGAACAAGATCCGTCAAGTGCGAGTGTAACTCGCGCGCCGAGGGTTCGAACTGTCAATTACTTATGCAAATATGTACGTAGGTATATAATGTGCCTACCGGTTAGAGATATTATTCTATATAGTAAGTAAATCTTGCTATTTTTTAAATACCTATAAATAGTATCAAACTACATTTTAGATGGATCGCTCTTCATACTTCGGAGATTAGATTAATTTCAAAACCTGTTTTGAAACTTACAAAACTTTCACTTGATAGGTACCCCACTGGGTGAGGTAGTTCCCTCCTTATCGACCATTTTTCAAAAAGTGTTCATTGAATTTTGATTCAATAAAATCACTTTAGTAATAAGTAAATTAATTGTTGAAAAAAGTTACTGTTAGCGAGGTCTACAGCTGTTCGTAGAACTACTAGTAATATCAATCTGATGTTGAGAGAGTTCGAGAGATACACTAGTCTAATACCGTTGTATGCATGATGTGTTTGTGTATACATACAACTACAAACAAATAAGAACTAGTATTTACAGTTGAAACATACATACCTTGTAGGTAAGCATTGTTCATAAAAATTACAGGACATAAGCCTCCCTTATTCTCAAACATTATTTTCTTGCAAATTACCTTTCTACTGAACGCTTGCGATATATTCCGAGCAAAACGATAAAGGACAAAGCGGTGCAATCTCATGGGATCCCATGGGTAGATACGCACTCCAGTAACATCTCACATCAGTGCGTGTGTGTTTGTGTGTGTGTGATCTGTCTCTGGGCAAGTGTACCTTGGCGATTAGCGGGACGATCGCGCCGCCCGCCCCGCGCCCCACCCCCGCCCGCCCCGCGCCCCGCGTAACTGGGCTAGATGATATCGCAGACATATCGCCACGATGGCCACACTACGAACTCATTTAAATAACAAATCGACAAATTATACAGTTCTATTAAGGATTGCCTCCGAGTCCCGAGTGTGTCGAATGTAACGTGCTTGTTGATGGTCGCCGTGCGGCGCGGCTCCTCCTGCGGTCACGATCGCAGCGCAAGGGATAGGTCGATCGTGTGGTTCCTCTTATCTCCGTAAGTATCTGACTTTGTATCACTGGACGATGTCTTCACGAATCGTTATTGAACACTCAACCATTCATAAGTTAGCAAAATAAAACATTACATAAAATTGTGTCTAATCAGAAGTAAGCAAGAGCCTACCTATAATGTAAGATTGGAAAAATACAGTGGAGGTGAGCATCTATCGGCAGCGGACAATGCGCTGAATTGTCAGTTAGTTTCATGAGCATTGCCGGGGCGGCGGCGGCGGCGGCGGCGGCGGCGGCGGCGGCGCACGTCCGCCGGCGGTAATTGCCACAATTACGGGCGCCGCCGTCACGGGCTGCTCCACCCTCACTGAGATGTATCACTCCCCGGGGACACCTGGTTACCTTTAAATCAGGGAAAAGATTCAGCAGAGTTGATTCTGCTCTCGATGTTGGTGACAGTTGACGTTTAGAGAAATATCAGACAAGACCTTCTGGTTCAAGTATTGATTGATGTTGCCATCGCACTCTAGTTTCTGTTTCGACATTATCGAAATGGAAGAAGTTTAACGTTTTACTGAAAAATTAAATAAGTAAGCCTTTATGTAAGAACCGTCGTGAGCGATCTCAGGGTCTGTTTGTTGCCTTTATTTATTATTCACTGGTTATAGTTGGGTACTCACGACATAGCCAGGACTTAGTTTCCGGCACCTCGAGGGAAATTTGAACCGCCCTGGACTCGCTGATCATTATCTAGACCAGATGATCTACCTGCGTTGAAGATATTTCTTATAAAGTGAGGCTTCCATAAATGTAAATTGCAAAGTTGTTACAATACTATGAAACGTCCTCGTTCCACGAACCCATCGAAAGTCACGTTTCCCTGTTTCAAAATGAAATGTTGTGTGAGAACGGAACATATATGTGTATTTCGTTCGGTATTTCCATATTAAGTGTAGGTACTTCATTAGTCCAATGTTAAGGCACTGTATTCGAACAGTGCTGCGTTAGCATTCGAACTGCAGGGTCAAACTTATCTGGACTGATCCCTATTTATATCACACCTACCTATAATGCCCTGTGCCTAGGTGCCTACTAACATAGTATAAGTTTGTACTAATTATGATATGGATCTCTGTGTCTGAAATAAAAACATTTTATTATTTATTTATTATTACTGGCTGCAACTAAATCAGAATATTCTTCTAAAGTTCTATCATTAAGCAATCAAAGAATAGAAACAAATTAGAATTTAAATTACATGAAGTATGTTTATAATTTTGTACAAGTTCCCAAAACTACAAAGATCTGGGTCCCATCTTATCTCATGTCCCCGCTAATGTCCCCGCCCCCCGCTACACCGTCGTCGCCGCGCCTACCGCGGAGGACTAAGTGGAGTGGTACTGTAGCAGCCCGTTATTAAGTATTCCATCATTCACCATTCTCCATACACACTACTATAAGAACCGTTCTTTGAAGTCACGTTGTTCGCGAAAATAGTAGAGCACTTCCCACGTGTAACCTGATATTTACGTATCATGATTGGAATTATTACATTCAAAACAACGTAAGAGCGAGGCGAGCGAGATTCCCTATCACAGGTATTTTCTTTACTTAAAAGGGAATCTCAAACACTGTTACACTATTAGTTTAGTATTAGTTATGTTAAAGAAATAAACATTTTTGTAATGCAAATCACGGCAAATATCCCGTTTGAAATGACTTTAAGTAGAGTATCCATTGTAAATATAGATTATAAGGTTTATCAAAAATCATCACTAGTATATTTGAAAGGTCTTCGTGAGGTGAGCTCTCCCCAGCGCAATCGTGCCGAGCCCTTCGTTTGTATTCTATTTAACATGAGATATTGTGATTCGTTTGAAGTTCGCAACTATTGTTTTATTCGGTTTGTGCGCCCCTTGCCCCTTGCCCTTTGCCCCGCGCCCCGCGCCCCGCGCCCGCAGAGCGAGCTTAAAAACAAAGCTTTCTTTATTCGCAGTCGATTGTTATCCGCTCTTACTTTGTGCGCGGCGGGGCGGGGGCGGGGGCGGGGATCCTCGATAGGGATATCCTTCAAGGAGCGACGTTGTGCCACCTCTACAAGCAGAGACGATACTTAGTCACGATACTTAGTTACATTTATAAGTCTCTTAAAGGTCTGCTTATGTGCGTCTCAAAGTGAAACATTTATTGACACTACCCTGAAATAACACAGAAAAAAAAGAAGTACTAAAATAGATTCGGACGACACGTGATTTTGTATCGATGGGAGCAGAAAAATAGCTCACTAAAAGCGTGTTTTCTGTTAGAGTCGACGCGCTTCTGTGCAGGAAGGGATTGCAGCAAATTGAGGTAGGCGCGTCTCGAGACGGCGCGGGCGCGGCGGCGATGAGACGATAGTCTACATATCGAAGCGAGGGAAATGAAAAATATCGTTTTATTTTCAGGTCTATTTTAATAAATAGAATTCGTCTTTTTCTGTGTTTATATCCTGTATTTACGGAAATAAGGAAGAGGCTAAGATTTAACACTGAACCATAAAATTTCCACAATAACTGTTACGTGCTATCTTATGAATACCTAGGCCGTCACCTTAAAGCAAACGGGTTCAGAATTCAGACTACATAAGATGAAATTCGGCTTATGTTTAGAGCAAAGCCTAACTTAGATAATTGGCAACTTTTTATACCGAAAATACAAAAAAAGAAAGAAAGATAGAAAATCCATTTATTTGGCCCAAACACACACTTATATAATAACAGGAATAAAAATTACCTAAGGGGCCAAAAAGGTCCCTGTCTCAGCATTATGCCGCTACGAGCCACAGCGAGCAGCGGTGCTGATTTTCAGACAGGGCCTCGTGTGGTGGCACAAAGATGGTAAAAATATAGGTACAATGAATACCCAAACAGACAAGAGTAAATAGAAAGGTTACATACAAAATAGGAAACAATGAAGGAAAAAGAAAAGAAAACAGAAAAAGATAGGTAAGTATAAAATAATTAAGATTAGACACAACCATAAATTTTGTTACTTCTTTAAAAAGATTTATTTAATTTACTGCTACTGTAAGTATCTACAGTGCGAGTCTTTATAAAGTGCACATACTAAAATGGGTGAAAATATACTCAATTTTATACAAGACAAAAAACAAGTTAAAAAAATTCAAAAAAATATATTAATTTTTTTATGGCCTTTATAATATTTTTGATAAACACTGTCTACCCAATACAAACAAACTGTTATTACTTTTGAACCATGAGTCATATCTCTATGAATCAAAATTAATTATGATCTCTAATGATAGGCCGTGCTTATAAACCAAAAATATTTCATAAAATAGACACCACAAATTAATTAATAAATGATATTGGAAGAAAAACTTACTATTTTTTGATCAATTTTACAATCACACTAATATTATAAATGCGAAAGTTTGTATGGATGGATGGATGGATGTTTGTTACCTCTTCACGCCAAAACCACTGAATAGATCGAGCTGAAATTTTGCATACAGGTTACTTTAGGCCTGGAATAAAACATAGGCTACTTTTTATACCATAAATCAGTTCCCAAGGGATAGAAATAACCTCAAAACGTTTCCATAGAAACAACGCGTGCGAAGCCGCGGACAGAAGCTAGTAATTAATAAATTTCTAAACAAAACGTCCCCTAAACCCTATGTTATTGTTAATTATTGTTATTCTACTTTGTATTCGCTTTATAATAATAAAATAACCAAGCCAATAACTTAAACACAACATTTTCTATCGGTGATTGAAGACAGGCCCTTCTGGTGTGTTTTTAATAGGGAAACTCAATTATTAAAACAAAGAAAACTAGTTAAAATCATTTACTAATTATTTAACATTAAATTATTTACAGGATTACAGGATTTACAGGACTGTCACAATACAACACACGGCTAATGCCCCGCGCCGCCGCCGCCGCACACATCGCGTCCCGCTGTCACAACACAACACACGGCTAATGCCCCGCGCCGCCGCCGCCGCACACATCGCGTCCCCGCTGTCACAACACAACACACGGCTAATGCCCCGCGCCGCCGCCGCCGCACACATCGCGTCCCCGCTGTCACAACACAACACACGGCTAATGCCCCGCGCCGCCGCCGCCGCACACATCGCGTCCCCGCTGTCACAACACAACACACGGCTAATGCCCCGCGCCGCCGCCGCCGCACACATCGCGTCCCCGCTGTCACAACACAACACACGGCCACAGATATTATAATACTATAGACACGGCTAATCCTAAACAGACACGAATTCAAATCACTCTAGCCGCCATCAGCGATCCAAATAACTTATTCGCATCGCATCTCAATAAGTGTGTTACCCTTCCGGCGGCGGGCGGCGGGCGGCGCGGCGCGGTGGGGCGCGGCGCGGCGGGGCGGGGCGGGGCGGGGTGCAATAACGACGCGGGATATACACGCGCCTGAAAAAACATTCAACTTGAGCGCGAGCCGCGCGGTCCCGGGCTGAGTCACGAGCGGAGCGGGCCACAGCGCGGGCGCGTCTGAGGTCCAGACTCCACCAAAGCAGAGATGTGCGGAGTTGTCCAAAGCGGAGACGAGAAGAGACGTTTTTCAGCTAGGGTGTCTCTACTGAAGCTGTGCGGAGATACCGGCAAGACTGGCAAGCGGATATGCGTGCCGGCTAAAGTGGAGATGTGTAGAGCGGAACTGAGCTGCGTGCGGCGAGCGTCATTGTTCATAATTTATATTCATTTCAGCGAAAACATATTCACTGCTGGACAGCTTCCTTCGCCAAAGGTCGCCGCAATAACCGATCCCGCGCCACCTGCATCCAGAATATACCTATGTATGTATACTACCTATGTACATGAGAAGTAAGACATGTGTCTTACATGAACAAAACATAAATCGCTGTGATCGGGCCGCTCCGCTCCCCGCTTCCCGCTCCCCGCTCCCCGCTCGTCCTCACCCTTTCCTCATGAAATCGCGCTCTGGGTCGAGGCGCTAGGTTCGACATTTGCATATCAAAGCCATTCGGGCGTCGCGTTAACCTAATGCGTCCCGAGTAAGCCGCGACGTCGTGAAGTCGCTACGACGTTGTTGCTCTGATTCGTCCTCATCCTCACTGGGTCAACTGCTTGCAGGATTCAAGGAACATTGTTACGATGAAACCTTCGACTTCATTATCACTTTCTGTCTCCCTCTGTTTACACGAGGAATTGGGAACTGCGGCAGACTTTTGTTTAAAATAGATTTCTATTGTTGTTTTCTAAATTCCGACCTGTTAATTAAAGGCCGTCGCCGGCCATGTGCGGGAATCGAACCCGCATCCTTCTATTCGGGGCCCAAATAAAAGACAGCGCAGTGCGGTGCATCGGATTGAACACAAAGGGTCGGATGGCGCCGCCGGGCGGAGAGGAATGTGCTGCAACATGAGCAGAGAGTGTAATTGTGCTGTGTTTTTGTTGGAAAGGAACTGTGCAAATACTTCATTGCACAACTGACACTCTATATGGTTAAGGTTTCTTTAAACCTAATTTTTGTACATATATTAATTCCCAACAAAGACGTCATTTACATGAGAATAGTCATTAAGCAGATTGTATCAAATTTACAAACGTAAGATATGGTAAAGTTTCAAAGAGGTTCTTAGTTAAAGTTAAAGAAGAGTACTTTCTGCGTACAACAAACATAAAATGTCGACAACATAGATCTATTTTAGTTAGTAACCCCAGCGTTAGGGATCCGGGCAAAAGCCCGCTGACGTGATCCACATCGCCGTAAGTGCTGGGAGCTGACGACCTCCGAACGTAATCCATTAGCCTAAAAAATACTCAGCAATATATCTTTTGTGTTTGCACATAAAATATAACGCCAATTTTTCAACATATTTAATTTCCACGACGCGGAATTTATCGTATCGAGAGGAAAAGGTTTCCGGCGCTTGTTTATACCGCGACCGCCCGGTACACCCGGGCGTAGCGCCCGAGTGTACCGGGCTGTTATCCGGCAAATTAGAAATAAGCCGGCGTCTCGAGTGATCCGGGATATTTACCGGTAATTCAATAATGCGGGGAATGCGCGCGCGTGTTGAATAGATTGGGAGGCGACCCACTCGGCCGCTCGCGGCGATCGCCGGCCATATCTAAAGGGTCCGTCGAAGCCCTGGCGCGGTCCAGCTTAGATTGGACGGACACCTGCGGTCTACCGCGGTGATATTAATTATTTTATTCTTGGTAACCATTGATAAATTTTAGTATATATCGTAAAAGTATAAACTACATAGACCGAACTACATAAACAGAACAACATAGACCGAATCTACTGAAACTGTCAAGCAAGCTGTAGCTTGCTCCTGCGGCGTAGCTCCGTGCTTTGGAGTAGCTCCGTGGTACGGCGTAGCTCCGTGCTATGGAGTAGCTCCGTGCTACGGCGTAGCTCCGTGCTATGGCGTTGCTCCATGCTACGGCGTAGCTCTGTGCTACGGCGTAGCTCCGTGCTACGGCATAGGTCTGTGCTACGGCGTAGCTCCGTGCTACGGCATAGCTCCGTGCTACGGCATAGGTCTGTGCTACGGCGTAGCTTCGTGCTATGGCGTAGCTCCGTGCTACGGCGTAGCTCCGTGCTACGGCGTAGCTCCGTGCTACGGCATAGGTCTGTGCTACGGCGTAGCTTCGTGCTATGGCGTAGCTCCGTGCTACGGCGTAGCTCCATGCTACGGCGTAGCTCCGTGCTACGGCGTAGCTCGCGTCATGAGCCCGCGTATCTCACATTAAAGCTATCGATACTGAGTAATGCCATTAGTTCGCTCATTTCGCGTCGAACGAATGAGCCAAGTTCGAGCAATACGGGATATAAAATGACCTACGTGTTGGTGGAAATCTCGCGCGACGGCCTGCTATCCGAGTGCGCACGAACTAGTATGCTTTTATATTTCCTAAGCTGTTTATTTGATCGTGGTTTAGATCTCTCTGGATTAATAATAACATTTATCCAGAAAATAGTAAAGTTCTCCTAGCCTAGTCGAATTTTGACCACAGTGGCCAGGCTTTTGGAGTCTTCTGTAGATAGACGGAGCTCGAGCGAATGTGAACCGTTGCAAAGGTTGTAAATATCCACTCGTTTTGTTAAACCATTATCAAATAGCAATGGATTCATGTAGCCGATAATCAAACTCAACAAAATAATACTGCATGCTTTATTTTAATTTAATAACACTAGGTCTGCTCAGCTTGGGGCTAAATAATGAGTCTGAGTGGATTGCCCAGCATTGTCTATACTAATATTACTAGTAGTTCTACGAACAGTAGACCTCGCGAACAGTAACTTTTTTCAACAATTAATTTACTTGTTACTAAAGTGATTTAAAACGGGATTTTTGGGTAGGTAGGTACCATGTTTTTTGTAATTGCTGTTTGTACGTACCTACCTAGGTATATAATGAGAACTTAAAATTTCTGTTTGATTCATACTTTTTGAAATATTTTGAAAATAATCCAAATTTTACTCAATCCCCCATCTCCGAAGATTGCAGAGCGATCCATCTGAAATGTACCTATATACATTTCAGATGGATGTACTTGCGGAACTATTCTAAAAATCCTAATCAGATCTTTATCAAATTTTTATACGAAGAATTATTATTTATTATTTTTAAGAATTATTATTTTTTTACTTTACTATTAAAAGTTTCTGAATTACGCATATTTATATCTATCTAGTGATAAATCAGGGAAGGTATGCGACACAATGCTAAGGTACTTGCAAATTGTAATATAACCTCGTGGAAGGCACATTACGTATGTATCGAGGAATGCTCAGATTCCTCCGGTGATTGACTACGTGCATAATGTACGTACGTATGTACGTAGCCTTGTGCCTACTATTCAATCGGGCGAGATGAGGCGGAGACGTGTGATCATATCGCATGTACATATTACGAACGTTTCCAACTCGATGACATTCCGGTGCTTTCTTTAGATCATTCTTGACTGTGTATTTTGTCAATTGATACGGATAATATTTGAACGGCTAAAAGTTTAGCTAAAAAATGTTCAAAATCCTAAATCAAAAGAACTTAACATAGTGAACAAGGATCTCGTTCCCTTGCTTCAGGGCACATTATTTGGCCGTTGTTAATTAGAGTCCTAAAACCTCTCAGCTCGTAGTATAGGAAGGGGAAGGTACATTACATAGTAATAGTCGATATTAATAAAACGTCTGTATCCGCGCCTCGCCGCCGCTCGATGACGCTCGTCACAAGCTCTCTGCATTTATTTCCGAATAACAAAAGACGGTTGTCTATTAGCTACAAACTCCACCACCACCACACCGTGGCCGACCCACTATCCGACATAACCATACGTAATGTATATACATGCAATGATTATTTACAGATAAATAATATAAAATGCATTTTGCATAATAACATTTATTGCGATTAAACTTGATGAAGATCGTTTGAATTGTACCTAAAACCAACAAGAATGTGGCTTATTAGCTACGCTTATTAGAATGGAAAAATTGATGTGGAATAAAGCCAGCGATATTTATCTTTTTGCCCATGTCCAAGCAAGCAAGCAAAAAAGCAGCAAATGCGGTTAAGTGTGTCTCGGTGGGCGAGAGTACGGCGGGCATTACTCTTGCAGCCGGCGAGGGGCCCGCGGCGCAGCGGCGGCGGCGCAGCGGCGGCGGCGCAGCGGCGGCGGCGCAGCAGATAACGTTGAAAGTTTGGTCTATTTTCGGACGATCAAGGAAAAAACAAGAAAGCAATCTTAGTCCTTGTGAGAAAATTTCGTAACCCACAGAAAACTCTCGTTAGAATCCGGCCAAATTTCAGCTTAGCCACTCGTACTGGTTTGTTATGACGGACTCTGAGCTAACGGGGCACACTCGTTAGAAGAGCGTCAAACGCCTCTACTTTAGGTTAACGATAATAACAGCGATAAAGATAGCCAATATTAGATTCGCAACAGGAAACCCATAGCTCCATGAACCGAGGGAAGCTGGAGCGAGATGTATCTGGCGGGACGTGGACTAGGGTGCGGGGACAAACGAGATCATTAATTGGAGTGGCGGCACTGACGGCCCGGCGAGCTGGACGCTGCGGGTCCGAGTCGTTCCGCGCCCTCGCCGCTGTTGCTGACACATCAACTAATAGAGAAATGTAAGATGACCAGCATCTTACATAAGTTTATATTTAGTGACATAATATAGGTACGAATAATAATAAGAAAGTCGGTTCTTTGAACAACATGCAACCGTTCCCAAAACATAAAAAAGAGACAAGATAACCCGATTTAAGTATAATTAGAATCACTGTTACTGTTGACTCACGTTTATTACAACCGCTTGCCTATTTATCAGGTCGCGGACCCGTAGCCTTACTCCAGTTCAACTAGAAAGGGAACTTGCGGACGACAATATAAAGCAGAAACACTTAGCACATAATAACAACGGAACAACGCTCGCGCCGGACGTGAAAAACTGGAGGAACAAGTTCTGGGAAATAAATAAAACAAGTTTGCGGCGAGTTTGGGCGGTGGCGGGCGGCGCGGGGCGGGCGGATTGTAGGGCGGCTTTTACTGCGCAGAGGAATAGGACTGCAGGATAGAGCGTCTACATAGTGGATGTCTTTGTATTTTTAAATGTTTTGTCATCTGCTCTTATCGGCTGAAGCTGCGAATGCCTGGTTTTCAAGACTGCGAAAAAGTTCGCAAAAAACACATTTTTTTGTAAAAAGGTTTTACAAAAAATATGTTTTTTTTTTTTCAAAAAACTTATCGTGAAAAACTCAGGATCTCCCCAAAAACAAATTTCTTCAAAGTAAACATTCGCAGCTTCAGCCGATAAGAGCAGAGGACAAAACATCTTTATCTGAAGACAAGGAGTAATTTATGCCGAGACAAACATCAACGCGTGGTCGGCGGGAGGGCGCGGGCGCGGGCGCGGGCGCGGGCGCGGGGCGCGGGGGACGGAGTGCTGGCCTAGCGACTGTCTGCAGGTACACTCTTCAAGTTGTACAGATCTAGATGAACTGGCTTAGCGAAGTAGTGGCGTGACGAGGTGAGGTTGTAGGAGCGCGAGGAACATTCATCACACTCGCTATGCGCTCCCAAACATTGATTGACCTCGGTTATGGACACAACCCCTCTGTAGGGTCTGGATGTTGTGGACCTCACCTACATGAGAGATGATGATGATGATTGTAGAAGTAATTGTAGATGGGTACCACCAGTTGTATGGCACCACACTACGTGTCCATCACTGAGTTCACTGATAGGGTAGTTAAAGTTTATGCCAGTTAGTTTAAATGAGCACGACCACAAGATTCACAGTTATAGTTTGTATATTTTACATAGTTAAGTTAAACAAGGTCAAGGTGGCAAATCTCCCCGGGATAGTGTCTCTGGCTCTAGAGTAGGTCGCACTGAAGTAAGGTGTGTTAAAATTATAATAATAGAAGTAAAATGCACCGCGTGCACAATGGACGCGTGCGCATGCTTGCTGATGTATGTGTATGGTGAAACCGGTACACCCACACACATAGTACATAATAAGTATGTAAAACGTCTGTCTTGCGGCGGGAATTAACCTTGCACGTTACAGGCACGCCATCGTCCGCCACGTCACGTCACGGCCATTGAAGAATTAAACCACCTTGCACGTCACAGGCACACCGTCGTCCGCCACGTCACGTCACGGCCATTGAAGAATTAAACCACCTTGCACGTCACAGGCACGCCATCGTCCGCCACGTCACGTCACGGCCATTGAAGAATTAAACCACCTTGCACGTCACAGGCACACCGTCGTCCGTCACGTCACGTCACGGCCATTGAAGATTTAAACCACCTTGCACGTCACAGGCTCGCCGTCGTCCGCCACGTCACGTCACGGCCATTGAAGAATTAAACCACCTTGCACGTCACAGGCACGCCGTCGTCCGCCACGTCACGTCACGGCCATTGAAGAATTAAACCACCTTGCACGTCACAGGCACGCCGTCGTCCGCCACGTCACGTCACGGCCTTTGAAGAATTAAACCACCTTGCACGTCACAGGCACGCCGTCGTCCGCCACGTCACGTCACGGCCATTGAAGAATTCCTTCGTAAAATAATCTCTTGGTCGCCCGTCACCAGTGACTGGTCCTTGCGTAGTCCTGCGGCGGACGGTCACGGACTTAGGTACGGACCGATGAAACACAAATTATAGCATAAGACAATTAGTTATAATAATTTAGTTATTGACATAGTATTTAGTATTATACCAAATATGTTAATTTGCATGCTCTCAAGCTGATCATGGCTGTGCCCATTCTATATTTTAATTGTCATCCTTGTAACCCATGTTTCGCAAAATAAATGAATTGAATTGAATTGAAAACAAACTACGAATCAATTGTCGTTTTGGACTGTATTGACATTATGAGATTTATTACTAAAATTAACATTATGTCAATAGACTCCCAGTGTACGATTGATTTGAAGTTTGTTTTTGCAAAGATTCATAGCAAATGGCTTACAGTGTATTTAGGGTGAAGGTCCCACTTGGTGATAAATGATAAGATGATACGGTGATAATAAGGGAAAAATTGAAGGGGGTCTCCAAGCATCTCCAAGCAAGGCTGTTTTTAAAGTTTCGTTTGAGAAATAGGTTTTAACGATGGGACGAAACCCTTCGTGTGCGAGTACACTCGTACTTGGCCAGCTTATTGTTTCTAATTGTGGGGCGAGGCATTGAGCATCTGCTCAAAAATTTAAAACCCAGGCCCTGTGGGAAAAACTCTTTATTACTCGAAATGAATGCTTAAACGTTTAAAATACCGTTGTCATTTTGAACTTCAGATGAAAATAATTTGACGAAATCTCGTTAACTTAAAATGGATTAATTCTCGCTTACTGTGCAACAAATAAAGCCAACAGTTGATTACTGGTGATCTTGTCGTGCTGTCCGCGCGCCGCGTCACACACGTGAATCTAACCAGACGCCACCTGGTGGGAGCGAGGCGACCGTGACGTCACACTACTGACCGACTTACTTCTGCGTGCCCAGTGTGCCCACGCACGACCCACAAGGGCCACGATGTGCGCTCGGTATCATTTCAAAACTAAACAATAGTCTCAGAAAGCCAATCCTAATTAGATGTCATGAAGCTTTTCAATTTATACTACCACTCAAAATAAATAAAAGGAAACATCCTGAAAAGGGTCGAATGGTTTCCATTTCACGCGCGAGGAGGCGGTCAGCCTCGGGGACGACGCAACGCCGCGTCGCGCCGCGTCGCGCCGCGTCGCGCCGCGTCGCGCCGTGACGTGTGACGACGTCACGCGATGTGCGCGCCGCTTCCGGAAATGAAAGCTGGACGAATCGCATCATGTTTCATTGAGTCCCACCGCGCGCCGCGCCGGCTTGCGGCACTCACCGGCTGAAAAACTAAATGGAGCACATTTTCTGAGGACTGACTTGATACAATTTATTTCTGTAACAATAAGATAAAAAATTACAAGCTATTCGCCAGCTCAATTAGAAAACATCTTATATCAGTTACTAGTTCATTTATATCAGGTTCCAGTCACTTGGACTCATTTCTGAATCATTTCACGATCTGTGAAAGTACAAATTATTCCGCACATTTCCATTCCTTGTCACTATTTTCCCGCTAAGCGCCATGTTTACAGCTCCTCATGAATCTTAAGCACCCGATGTACAAGAACTCTCCAGTCGCAAACTTTTCCGGCCGCTGGGCCGCCACCGGGCGGCCACTGGGCGGCCACAGGCGGCCATTACATTTGAATAAGCGGAGTAAACACTTAAAGCCCGGCCACGCCGCGCCGCCGCCGCCGCCGCCGCCTGACGTATCGCCTTATGCGCCTTATGCTTATTTACCAGTAACATCACTTACATGTTTAGAGAGGAGGTTATTAAATACTGAATCGGCTGCTCCGACATTCAATTTCAAGTTGATAATTTAAGAATAATGTTTTATGACTTGGAAGTTCAATTGAATGCTGGAATTATATATATCATGTTTAAAATGATTTATTGTGTTGATAACGGAGTATGTATTCGATAGAACTGGAGTTAATATTGTTTATACTACACCTGCTCGGAAGGTTGCCTATTCCTTTTCCATTTATACAATAGAAAGTATGTCTTTGCAGGCCTATAGGAAACCGGGAGGAAAAACTCTATGGAATTTCATTTCTCACGTGTTTTAGCGGGAGGAAAAAGTGTATGGAAATCCATTTCTAACGTGTTATTTTTTTTTTATTTTCCTAAAAGATCGGCCGGTAGCTATAGTTATTTTCGTTCGGTCAAACGACAAAAAGTTTTTACTCCAAGTCCATTATTCCTCCTCCGATTTCCGAACAATATTTTGAAAAAAAAAACCCAAAGGCTGGCGCGGTCAATGAGGTTTTACCAACATCATTGGGCGCGATTTCAATTAATAATTAATTCTGCTTTTTATTTTCCTCGAAGGTGTAGTATAAAGCACTATTTATCACTCGGCAGAAAGTGCGATTCCTACCTCGTGTGTTTTAAGGCCAAAACGACAAACTCGGTAGGAATTGATCACTTTCTCGCCTTGGTGTAAAATGCACTATTTCATTTCCTTCCGTTTGAGTTCAATAGTTAGTTCATAGTTTTCAGTCATGTTGGTGTAATTGACGTTAGACATAGAACGGGATAATGCTTTTAAGTTACTTTTCTGATAACGCAACATCTCGTCTAATTTACTATTATTACCACTAGAAGAAAATTGAGGAGGGCATGAGCTACCTGGTACCGGGGGAAATTCAAACGATATGGTCTGCTGCTGCGGTGTAGACGCACCGGAGTGACCTTCCGCTGCTGCTGATGGTGATGATGATGGGCCTGGGTATTCTAACTTTCTCATAAAGGGAGTCGGGGGTTTAAGGAGAGGTTTCTCCTTCGTAATTTTCAACAAGTAGTTTTTAAAAATTGCTCGTGTGTCGTTATAGAATGCTAAGATACGTTCGTAGCAATTTTCTTGAAAATATGCATGCGATTGTTCCTGACTCTCTAGTAATCTGCTATGGTTAGCTTGGAAATCCTGCCAATATGTTTCAAGAGTTTCCAACCTTTTATTGATATACGGAGCAGTCTTTCGATCGGCCCCGTCTTTCTTAAAATTCACAAGGAGCTGATTCATTGCTCCCATGAGCTGATTTTGGGTCACAACAAGATCCTCCATGGTTATATTGATAGAGATGTCAATGATAGAGAGTAAAAGGAAAGATCTTACTTGTGCGCTGCTTGCAGTCCTCTAGAGTAGGTGTATCCTTCCTCCTTATGCACTGCAATCCATATGCTGATAACCACTTACGCGAACACTGTTATTAGCCCACTGTAAGTAGTATCCGGCTCGAAGGACCAAAAAGATGTACGGGACACCTTTTGTGATATAAATGATAAGAAGAGTATAATACTCTTATATTGATATAATAGATAAATTGATATTTGAGCACGCGCCTACCATGATGGGGTGAAAACGTGAACTGATGCAATAATGTAAGTGGAAGGCGCGTGTAACAATAGACCTTAATAATATTGATGATTTTACATTATTAAGCTAGCTTATACCTAAATACACGGTTGCGCTGCACCGTAAAACATATACCATGTGTAAAGGCTTGGCCAAACCAACGCGTTCAATTCGCGTCCGCGGTGGCGATACTGCGCGTGCAAAAGTTGTATACACCGTCGCGTCCGCGGTGGCGTGCACGGTGGCGACTTTCCGAGCAGGTGTAGTATAAAATAGCTGCGTGCAGCGTCCTAACGTAACAAGCCCGATCTGATCGCCACCGCCGCGTGCAGACGCTGCACCGGACGCCGCGACCAATCAGAGGACGCATCGATGTGAACACGTCGCTACAAGTTCGTACACAACAACTGACCGCCACCGCGCACGCCACCGCGGACGCGAGCTGAACGCGTTGGTTTGGTCAAGCCTTTAGTGCTGACAGCTCTAATTTGTACAAAACATTGTACACTTATTATGCGAGAAAATTCCTATCGAGTGTGTCATTTGAGTCCTCATTTTAGAATCTTCAAAATCCCTCTGATAAATTCAAATGATAAACTCAAAAGTAGCAATGAATACGCGCACGTGCGATTTTCACATGGTTATTTTTTAAATTATTGTTCAATATACGGAACAGGCCGGATTCGGTGTAAATACTTTTTGTTGTCTGACCTGTTTTGAAATTAACCATAGCTACCGGCTGATATTTCAGAAACAAAAAATAAATAACATGTTAGAAATGGATTTCCATATGTACACTTTTCTTTCCCGTTAAACACGTCATAAATAAAATTCCAAAGAGTTTTCCGTCCCGCATTTTAGTACGCCTGCAATGATGACTTTATACCTTACATTATGTTTGGAAAAGGAATAAGCAACTTTCTGACCAGGTGTGGTATAAAACATATTAGTGCTCTAATCTCTTCTCCGTGCGTGCCACAAAGCTGTGGAATGCTCTACCTACTACTATAAGACACGCAAAGTCTCTCCCTGTATTTAAGAATATGGTCTATAAACACTATCTCTCTTCAGTTATAAATTGTTAGTCTTTTATTTTGCATCTCTTTTTTTTTTATAAAACTTGGTATTATTATTATAGTATATTTGCACAGACAATACGTGGAAATAAAATCTTAAAACTAGCTTAACTGACTTAATCTACACTTAAGTATATCGGTCGCCGACAATATTAAATTAATATTAATATATTTTATATTATGTATTATAATTATGTATGTATTGTATATTTAAGTAATACGCCACCGTCTTTACAAGCACAACTGCTTCGTGTCCATCCCAAGGTTGTCTGGAAGAGATCGCTCTTAGCGATAAGGCCGCCCATTGTACAACTCTGTATCTCTCTTTTCCTATATTTTTATTTTTGTATTTTCTTGGTGTGCAATAAAGTGTATTTGTATTGTATTGTATTGTAGTGCTTTCAGCACTTGACGCATGGCTAAGCTGAAATCTCAGACAAAGCATTGAAAGTCGTGAAACATTGAATCGGAGCACAGAGCTCCGCGGGGCGGGCTCCGACGAGGATCCATTGAACGCGCTGCAACCACCCGCCGCGGAGACGCGCGCCAGCTCGCGGCTCGGACGCGCCGCCGCCGACTAAATGGGATCATACGCGCCCGGCCTTGCGCGCCCTGGGGGTCACACCACCGTGAGAAGTGACGAACAAACAGAAACCACCAAATGGAACAAATAATATCAAAATATCCCTGTTGATAAGTCGAACCTCTTAAAAAAGCATAGCTTTAACAAACACCCCCGGTACAAACCCTAAAATGTGTTAACCGTTACAAACTTATCATTTTTTCAACCGAACGAGTATGGCCATCAATAATAACATTCAATTCAGTGGCTTTCTCACGGCCCCTCATTGTGAGTTCCAAAGAGAGTCGCTACCCCGCGACCCAAGCCGGGGGCGGGCGCGGGTTGATCAATCTCGCAATATCTAAATAATCCGCGTAAGCCCCCCTCCCCCCCCCCCGCACAGACTCATTGTAATTCTTCAATTCCAGCGCCCACACACACACAAACACACACACACTCACACACACTGATCAGTGTAGACGAAGGGTTGCCTTTCGAAATGTTACCTCACGTTTACATTTTCAGAATCGCGCCTCAGCAGGCGCCCTTTCCGGCTTTGTGCTTACATGACATTTTATCGCGATTTTGCCACAAGTCTGATTAGATTGCTACAACTGTTGATTAGATCACTCTAGGTATTATCACAATATCTAACCACTTAGATTGTACAAATGGCAATACATTACTCTGTGACTTTCTCAAAAAAGTCTAAGAATAAAACCGAGTGTAGTCTCCTGTTCTAGCCGTGATTGCGCCTCGAATGCCAAGGTTCAGCTGCGCCATGAATATTATGAATATTCCGATCCAAATCATTATTTTAAACGTGACATTTTTGGCAGAAACATTCTCAGGAAATCATTTTGTCTCCGAAATGAAGAAGAGTGTAATTTTAATGCGAGTTTCATACACAATGCATAGAATTATGGGAAGTTTTTAAGGAAATATTATTAAAAAACGGTACGATGAAGAGTCCGTTGTGAGTGATTTTGTAGAATCTAGTTTAAAACACTAAAAACCAACACAACTGCGTAGACAGACGTCTGCACATCTAAACTGTACATTTTGACTTTTCGAACCCAAACACGGTAAAGTTAGAATAGAATCTCCAAACAACAGCGGACAAGCAAAGCCCGATGCGAGCGCATTCTTTCACGGTTCATTTCGCAACGCGCGCAAACTGGGCTCGCCGGCACGTGCCGCCTTCCAACAAACAGTCGAAACACTTATCGCGGCAACAATAGCCGCGGTTGCCCGCCCGCGCGCCCGGTTGCCGGTTGGCTGGTGGCTGGTTGCTGTGGTTGTGTTGCCGTCTCTTCCGCGCGGCTGCCCGCAGATTGCAAGATGCTCCCCGGTGGAACAACGATTGCGGAACGAGTTTTCAATTCCGTTTTGGGTCCGTCTGTTGTGAACTAGGTATTTATAGCCTCGACAATATCGTTATGAGTTCTATCTGACATTGCATCTACTTAGACATTTCATTTCATTTATTTAATAAAAATATGTAGAGAGATAGGCTTGAGTTCTAACTGGGTATACCTAACTAAAGTTAGTAGATATACCCTGTCGGGCACAGCTATTTATTAGTTTGTCAGAGATTATATCATATAGGTATGTAATTGTTCTAGTTATCGTCCACTTTTCATTATAACAATTTAAGTAGTTGAGTTTAGTGAGACTGACTTATCTTTTGTTAATTTGATCGTAAAGGATTTTTGCCTAGATATAACCTTATTCTCTGCTATTAACAACCCTACGTCCAGCACTCGTATTACAGATGATTGATTTTTAATCTGGAACCACCTCATGTACACTGGCCTATAGCCGCAGTAAGAGTGTAGGTACAACCGACCGGCGCGGCGGCGGCGGCGGCCGGCACTCGCCCGCGCCGGCCGATGTATGGAGACGGAGACGTCCGCGTCCCCGAGACGACACAGCATGTAGGTACAACCGACCGGCGCGGCGGCGGCCGGCACTCGCCCGCGTCCCCGAGACGACACAGCATGCAAATCCAGAAGCGCAACACTGCATTATTCATGCTGAACTGCACTTTGTTAAGTGTTTTAAAGATTTATGGTCAAGCTTTAGCACTTGTCTTTCTTCTCAGCTTGAATAATGCCTTGATTATCATAAGCCAGCGCGGGAAAAACACCAGCTATGTTTAGTTGTACCTTAAAGGATGTCATCTCGAGTTCTAAGAACTGAACTAATGTTCTTTCAAAACTGTAATCATAATACGTCTTCATTACATTACAAATCTATACTTCTCCAATCAATGACTACTGCTTGAGGTAATGGCTGCAACAGTTGCAGACATTGCGCTACCGCGTGTGTCAGCACTCGTGCCGCTGTCTCCGGCGTACGCTTTGAATAAACATCGCGTACCTTAGTCCTCGAGTCCCGGCGCGGGGCGCGGGCGAGATTTGTCGCGCGTATCAGTTATTGGAGCGCCGAGCGAGGAGGCTGAGGCTCTCCGCCGCGTCCGCGATTTGATTCATTGTTGGATCGCGGCGGGACGGGCGACACACCGACCCGTCGCGTCGCTGACTATCTCACACCATGTCGTGCGGACCCTAGCACGTGTCTCAATCGATCACGGGAATTTGTGGGACAATATTTTGTAGTCATTTGAATTAGTTGTGTACCTAAGTATGTAGGTACACAACTAATTGAAGTTGGTAAAAATGTAGGATTGTATGTTTGTCAACCCAGGGTGAGAAGATAAGGAATGACAGTAAACATTCCAAGGAGTTGTTTTCTAGTGGCGCACTTGCATCTGAGCCCACCTACCTAGTAAAGTGCGGTCTCTTCTCCTAATCCTCTCACACGTAGTATTTTCGGATCGTTCACAAGTATTTACTCCCTAATGTGGCTGCAGGACGCGCGCCTCCTCCAATTCATCTTTATTACTGGCATGTGACCTGCATGTGACCTGCACGCGACAGCCACGGCCGATATATTCCTGTCTAATAATTTGAAGTCTGGGGTGATAGAGGAGGTAGTAGCGCCACTTTCACAAGAGAGAGAGCATCTCTCTGTCGCCAAATATTTCACATTAAATAAAACATTCATAGCATCCACGCCGCCGCCGCCGCCGCCGCCGCCGCCGCCGGAAGAAAACAACTTACTCTTGGCATTGTCGGAAACTCGAAAATCTGCTTCCATTGAACGAGAATTCTGTCCTCACAGTTGTGGTGTGGTTATATATGTGTGTAATTATTTTTATTCTTATTTGTATTTAGTATCGACCTATGAATATAGATTCACCTTCTATACATGAAATAGGATTGAAGCGTCATTATTACCAGAACATATTTCCCTGAGACTGGCTACAGCATGTGTGCGAGGGTGTGTGTGTGTGTGCCAAACCTTTTATTATTTGTAAAAGCGAAAGCAATAAATGATTGTACGTCGAGAAGTAATAACGAGGCTAATGGACAGGCAATAACGCACGAGGAATATTGTGCGAGGGACGGAATAGCTGTCACTCAAGAAACTATTTCGAAATATCTTATTAGTTCAAACAAAAAGTGTATTCGAGTGAAGTTCAAAAGCTCCTTGGACGTTCTGGTCGGGGCTGGCTGCACGGAGGGCTGGCGGAGGCACGGGGGGCTCCATTGATGCAGAGAGAAGGAGCCGTTAGACTGTAATTTTATTATTTGGCCTCCTGTTATATTCTCTGTGTGATTTGCTTGACAACTTTTTTCAGTCACATTGTTCTTTGAATATATTTTTTGTACATTTAATATTTTTAGGGTTCCGTACCTCAAAAGGAAAAAAGGAACCCTTATAGGATCACTTTGTTGTCCGTCTGTCTGTCCGTCTGTCAACCCTCTTTTCTCAGGAACGCGTGGAGGGTATCGAGTTGAAATTAACATCAAATACTCATGTCCGCAACCTCTTGAAGCCGTGATATAAATTAAACTTCTAAGTCAACGCACTCAAAAGTTACAGCCGTTTATGCCCGAAAATTTTGAAATTTCCAAGGGAATCACATGCAGCCAAAACCTATAGGGTACTTCCCGTAGACCTAGAATCATGAAATACTTACGGGAAAATCTTGGATTTGGTTTTGTCAAATGATGACCTAACAGTGTCTGAATGCTTTGACCCTCTAGTGCCCCTTCACCCCCACCATAAAGCTTTATTAGTCAGTATCACCTATTTAAATTCACCTTGCTTACGACCCCAAGCGCACACAAAATTTTTGTATCTTAAAGATAACTATGACTTCATAAATTTAAAATTAATATTTTTATTCCACTCATAACCTACTGAAAACCCAATTTATACCTACAAAGATAATTACCAGTAGCTCATATCCCATAAGGTATTCTCCAGCACTTATCAAACTTATGAAGGAAAAATATAAATATTATAAAAAGTATAAAAAGAGATGCGATCTGGAAGCTTTTAAATTACTACGTAACCGAGTGCATTTACTTGAACGTAAATGTTATAAATCTTATATGACATCTATTGAAGATGGTATTGAGAAATTTCCAAGAAACTTTTGGTCGTATGTAAAAAATCGCTCCAAATTGAAAGTCATTCCTTCATCCCTTAAATACCTTGACTCGACGGTTTCCACAGGCGATTCAATATGTGAGGCTTTCTCTCAATACTTCTTTTCAACTTTCTCTTCACCCTCAGTGCAGACATCCGATGATGAACCATCTGATTTGCAACTGAACACTCACGACATTGGTAGCATAGAAATTAGTGAACTTACCGTCGAAAGATTAATTACCCAGTTAGACACATCCAAATCAGCCGGACCTGATAACATCAGCCCTATATTTTTGATCGGTTGCGCGAAATCAGTATGTACTCCTATTACATTACTATTTCGCAAATCTCTGGCTAACTGCGAAATTCCAAGTATTTGGAAATCCGCTTTTGTCTCACCTGTCCACAAAAAAGGACCTAAGTCTGAAATTTCTAATTATAGACCAATTTCAAAACTGTGCATAATAGCTAAAATTTTCAAGAGAATCGTATACAATCACGTGTACGCTTCCCTCCAAGACTCGTTTAATGTATCGCAGCATGGGTTCCTTAAAGGTCATTCGACGGTATCCAACCTTGTTCTTTTCAACAATTTCTTGACTGAATCTGTGGATAATGGTCACCAAATCGATGTGGTGTATACTGACTACAGCAAAGCCTTCGACAGAATTGATCATAAGCTGCTCCTGAATAAACTTAACCTCATCGGTATTCGAGGTGACTTGCTCAGATGGTTCGCCTCCTATATCAATAACTGCTCGCAGGCTATAGCAATCAGCAATTATATTTCTAGTTGGGTCTCGATTCCCAGCGGTGTATCACAGGGTTCATTGCTGGGACCACTGCTGTTTTTGATCGTTGTAAATGATATTTTCAGTTGTTTTCAAAGTAGTCATGTGCTAAGTCTTGCCGACGACATGAAAATTTTTAAGATTATTAAGTCTCAGAATGACGCTCTTGAGCTTCAGGCAGACCTGTCTAGGCTTGATAACTATTGTCGTATTAACAAGCTCGAACTTAATCCATCCAAGTGTTCGATTGTGACTTTTTCTCGTAAGAAAACAATAATTCCGTTTAGCTACTCACTGAAGTCAGAGACTCTGCAAAACTGCAGCGTTGTTAGGGATCTCGGTGTCATCCAAGACTCTAAGCTCATCTTCGATGGTCACATTCACTCAATTGTTTCTAAAGCCTCTAAAGCACTAGAATTTGTCATGAGGAGTGCTTTTAGCTTTCACCGCGCAAAAACATTTAAAATTCTTTACTGTACGTTTGTTAGAAGCATCTTAGAATATGCATCACAGATTTGGAACCCTCGTTATGATGTTTATAATAAAAGAATCGAGCGCATTCAAATTAAGTTTATGAAGGAAGTACCTTTGTTTCCGTTTAAGAATTGTATACAGTTCAGCCAATAACCTCGATTTATGTAAGCAATTTCACATTCTCCCTCTTTCCAAGCGGCGTGAGATCGCCGACTTATCTTTTATACTTAAAATCACGTCGAATAATATTAACTGTCCCAATTTGCTTCAAAAAATTATGCTTAACGTTCCCTGCAAACTTATCAGATATAACCCCCCTATCTACGTTCCCCATGCTGGCACTAACTACCGACAAAACTCCTTCTTGTGGCGAGCGAGTAATAATTTTAACAAATTATGTAAGCAATTTGACCTGGATCTATTCTGCACAAGTGTCAGCTCGGCCAGGCGGCGGCTCAGTGGAGAGTTTTTTGGTGCCAACGATGACGATTAATATTAAGTCAATTTTTTTTGTAATGTAGATCCTAATATAACTATGTTTTTAAAGATGATGCATGTAGATTAGTCACATGATGTTCATAGTCTTTTTCATTGTACTATTCCACCACTATCCGTGGAAACCTTCAATAAGCTTTCTGTTACTTATTAATTTGTAATTCTGTTAATTTTTAAGCCTTTGGTTTTCCCCTAAATAAAAAAATATAAAAATAAATAAAAAATAAATAAAATAAATGAAATTTGGTGTATTTTAAGACAAGTAAAGGGAAAAATTCGAAAAACATAAATTTGTAATTAATTCACTAAACAAATTACTTTTAATGCTCGCCATGGACCAAAACCTATGGGGGTTACTTCCTGTAGACCTAGAATTATAAAATTTGGCAGGAAGCAAGGCCTTAGAGCACAAATAAAGGAAAAAATACGAAAACAGTAAATTTGTAGTTAATTAAAAAAAAAAACTTTTGATTCTCGCCATGGACCTAAACCTATTGGGTACTTCTCGTTGACGTAGAATCATGAAAATTGGCAAGAAGTGAGGTCTTATAGCACAAGTAAAGGAAAAAATCCTAAAACCGTAAATTTGTAGTTTATTCACCAAAAAATATACATTTAATTCTTGCTATAGACCAAAACCTATAGGGTACTTCTCGTTTACCTAGAATTATAAAGTTTGGCAAGAAGCAAGGTCATATAGCACAAATAACGATAAATCTGAAAACCGTAAATTTGTAGTATATTAACTAAAAAAAAATTGGTAGTCTCTAAAGTCGGTTTACTGACGATAGTTGAACGTGACAACGGAGACGCATCGCTCACTCAAGTAGGAGAGAGACGGATGTCGAGCGCTCTCGCTTGCACTTCAAGCCTTACATGGAACGCCTCAGAGCGGGGTAACGCCGCATGACGTCATGTGTTTTCGTGCGTGCAGCCCGCTCTATCGAATTATAAGACGTTATCACGTCAAAAATAAGTTTTGATTATCTCCCTCGACCAAAATATACAGGGTACCTACTTCATGTTGACCTAGAATCATAATATTTAGCAAGAAACAAGGTCTTACAATTAAACGGAACCCTTAGTGCGCGAGTCCGACTCGCACTTGACGTTTTATTTTAATCAATCATGCTGTTGATATCTACTTTTTATGCCGTCTAGCTGTAATAATAATCTTACGTCACACAAAAAGAAGCTCACAATTTTTATTTATCATTGGCTGATAACAAGACCTTAAGAACATAAAAAGCAGATATCATAAAATCAAAGTGTTCTTCTGCGGAGAACCTTTGTACTCGTAGGATCGCCTCCGAACTGGATGACCTTTGTACTCGCGGCCTCCAGCGAGCTTGTTTATCTGCGCGGGCGTGCCACGCAAATCTCACTCGAATGATGCTGTTAATACTGATCAAAGTATAATGCCGAGAAACACGGCTCCGAGGCTCCTTTGAGACGGCACGAGACGCGGATGTAAGTATACCTAACATTGAACAAAACGCTTCAGGACGTTAATAAGTATTTATGTTGTCGTACAAGAAACGATGAATAATGGAGTCCTTATTTCTGCACCTTTTGCTTTGCTCCAATTCACTCGCACATAGTCATTTCTCTTCGAACCAAGACATTTAATTCAGAAGTTAAAATCTAAAAGTGCACGAAGTCTTCCAAGTTTGGCAACCACAATTCTCCCATTTGGGTTTATCACTTGGCTCGCACGGTTAATTTATCTTGCGACTGCGATTAAAGCAGGACGCGGCATCCATTACCGACGCACCCTCGCCGGAGCCACTCGCTCGCTGGCCCGGCTACTGGCCTGAATACTGGCTCACTCGCCCGACGCCTCTCTGCCAAGATCTGACACAACATTATCTGCCATTACACCACAGAATAAATAATACTTCGATACATTGCAGCACTGTCGCACAGAAGCGAATCTCGCTAACCTATTTCCATATCCATTAGAGTTTAGAACTATCCACGGCTTATCGACATCTTGGATGGCAGACCGCACTCCGCACTCCGCAGAGCTCGCGCGAGCCCGAAATAACAAGCGACATTGTTTGTACAAGGTTGCGGCTAGTAGCTCTAACTGGTACAGACGCCGAGGGCTCTATTTGCATCTTAACCACGGATCTTCCATTTCCTGGATCCAGCGTTCAAGATTCTTCTTTAAGTATGTAAGTAAGTGCATTATCGTCATTTAAGTACGGAATCAACGCGGGCATAGGCCTCATTTCACTTGTACCAGTCTCCTCGGTCCTGCGCTACTCGCATCCATCATGTACCGCGACTTTGACCGTGTTGTCAACCCATTGCGTGTCGCAACTTAAGTAAGAACTACATGGAAAAATCATTTCTGCGACAGTTATTACCATGGACAAGGATGGTATGTATCGGAGCAGCATTCATAAATAGCAGTGAGCAGTGGGCTCGGGACAGGCGATAATGTGCCTCGCTGTGGCGGCGGCGGCGGCGCGCCGACTGCCGACGGAGCCCTGCCAACCCCACGTGTGCCCACTCCTGCTCCGCACAACTATCGCGATATTACTCGTATTCAAACAGGCTGAGGCGACAGCGCGTCAACTTGTCACATTCAAATTTGGTAGAGTAGGGCTTCTTTTCTACGAGGACTGGGGTCACGACTTCGATTTTCACAGTAGATCCGATTTTTCTTAGGTATCAAACGCCAGTAATATGATTATTGTATTATACCTTCCGGTGGTTTATTTTACCTACCGCGCGTTGAGACGTATACACCCACGGCGGGCTGGTCCACCCGTTTACTTCTTAGGCTGATGATGATGGTCCATTTAAGTGGTTTAGTTTCACTTTCAATCTATTTTTAGTTGCACTCAGTGCAAAAATGCCGTGTCAAACTTATTACGACAACAAGTTTCTGATTGCGGCTTCCTATTCCACGGGAACTGTTTTATGGGATAAAAATGGTTGTCTGTAAAGTCGGTTTACTGACGATAGTTGAACGTGACAACGCAGACGCATCGCTCACTCAAGTAGGAGAGAGACGGATGTCGAGCGCTCTCGCTTGCACTTCAAGCCTTACATGGAACGCCTCAGAGCGCCGCATGCGAAGTAACGCCGCATGCGAGGTAACGCCGCATGACGTCATGTTTTTTCGTGCGTGCAGCCGGCTCTATCGAATTATAAGACGTTGTCACGTCAAAAAGTATGTTTATTCCCCGGCTTAGAGCTACTACATCTTTGCCAAATTTCAGCCCAATCTGTTTAATCCTACGTATCCGGTCCGTGCGTGTCGTATGGCGTGAAGAAGTACCGAATATCCGTCCAAACTCTCGCACTTACAATACTACTGCGACCCGGCGCGCGAGGCGCCAGGGTGAGCGGCGCGCTGCAGGGACGCGAGGCGGAGCGGGCACAGGCTCACCACTCGCCGACCTTCTGATAATAAATTCGCGAAATAATAAAAGAAGCATTCCGTGCGTGTTGTGTTGTATCGGGACACAATGAATATCACATCGAGTACTCTGCAAGCGGGAATCAAGAAGCAGCTGGTCCACTGTCCATGACCATGTCGAGTAGTTCTGCCGCGCCGCGCCGCGCCGCGCCGCGCCGCGACGCCTGCGACTTTTGAATCGGGTGAGTGGCCCATTCTCCCTGATCTCACTCACATAGTAAATATAGTTATTCCTCATTTTTAGGGTTCCGTACCTCAAAAGGAAAAAAGGAACTCTTATAAGATCACTTTGTTGTCCGTCTGTCCTACCTATAGGGTATTTCCTGGTGACGTAGAGTAAAGGAAAAAATTCTAAAACCGTGAATTTGTAGTTTATTCACCACAAAAAATACTTTTGATTCTTGCTATAGACCAAAACCTATAAGGTACTTCCCGTTTATCTTGAATCAAAAAATTTGGTAAGAAGAAAGGTCACAGCACAAATAACGTGAAAAATCTGAAAACCGTACTTTATTAACAAAAAATAATAATTTTTGATTCTCTCCCTCGACCAAAATATACGGGGTACCTACTGCATGTTGACCTAGAATCATGATATTTGGCAAGAAACAAGGTCTTACAATTAAACGGAACCCTCAGTGCGCGAGTCCGACTCGCACTTGACGTTTTGTTAGTCTATGTTGCTGTTGTTCAGTTTCGTGGGTGCTTATGTCGGTAAATATTTAAAATATAATATTTAGCAAATTATCCTCTGCGTGTGCTTCCACGAAGGTCAAGAGTGAGCTGTCGGCGGCACCAACCAGTAACAGCCCCCCCGTCCCCCCGCCCGTCCCGCAGCCTGCCCCGCGACCCCAACAATAAAACCCACGAATCGCCTTCATTACCATCACCAGTCAATTTCCTGCGACGCTTCCATACGACGATAATGAATACTGATTTGATAATTTTCAACCTAATTGCTCCCGAAAGCGAACGCCAATTTCAGATGCTCCTAAAATGGAAAAGTTTCCGAGAAGCCGAATATTAATCTAAGTGAGGACAGAGTTCATAAAATCGTTTCAATTATAATTATTGAGGATCCGAGGAATCCGCCGAGAACAGAACTGTAGCGATAGTTCTGCGCCACTAATGACTTCCAATCTCACAAACTATGTCGCGGTGAACCGAACCGAAACCGACCTTCCTGCGACGGCACTAGCTCGAAACTCAAACGGAGATGTCGCTGCTTGGTTTCCAACTACTGACTTAGTTAGACCAGATGAAATAATCGTTAATGCGATCAAATAAAGTTCAAATTCAGTGCAGTTTTGAATAACGTACTCCCAATTCGCTCGGAAGCAGTTTCGAGCAAGTTTCACAGCTGATGCATAGTTAGTAGCGCAGAGCCACGGAAGGCGACGTAGTTAGTACGCGGGAGATCGAAGCGCGCGCCAAGTTTGATGAATTCACCGCAATATGACGTCACCACCTCCAGGAACTTGCACCGGCTCAGAGACGCGAGTAAACGAGAACCGAGCCGGCACTCGCGGAACTTTCGGTGTCGGCGCAGACGGGGGGCGGCGGGGCGGGTGGGCCCTTTCAGCAGCGATCATTCGCTTTACGTGTTTCGGTTTTTGTACGTGGTGTCTTTACTGCAACAGTTTCTCATCTGCGCTGACCTTTACTTGTGCGTGACGTTTGTGTATTCAAAAGGGGTGGTGAGTCGGACTAAAGCCAGATGGGCAGATTGTTCTCACTCTGTGGAGGGTGATCAATGTGATCATTATAATTTGCGTTGGGTGAATGTTGGATGGAGTAAGTTTTCTGATCGGCCGCGGGGCGGGCGCGGCGGCGGCGGCGGCGGCGGGGGCGGGGGCGGGCGGTGTTCTGTCGACTTTAATTAGCGAACTAGTTCTCATCATTACTCTGCTCCAGTTGCTCCCCGCTCCCCGCTCCCCGCTCCCCGCTCCCCGCTCCCCGCTCCCCTCGCGCCGCCGCCGATCACTACATTTGTACACCACTCTCTTTATTTTATTGTTGTAGACTAGCTTCTGCCCGCGGTTTCACGTTTTTCTAGGATTAAAAGTAGCCCAGCAGGTGTATTATTCCAGACCTAGCCAAATGCATACATTTATACAATATTGTAGCTGATTTCGATCAGTTGTTTTGGCGATGTGTGGTCGCAAACAACATCGATACTTACCTACAAAATGTTTGTATTTGTAACGTTAGTAGGGTGATAATAAATAAGGTAATCGGTCATATTGCTCGTTCCCAACTAGGGTTGCCACCTTTTTTTTGAGCAAATAGAGTATATTTAGCAAATATTTATCTGTGCTGAATACTTTCAAAGCATCTGAGCAATCTATGTCCAGATTAAGGTATATCATAAGTTCGGCATTCATCAGAGAAAAAACTCGCTCTGTAAATGCTGACGTGGCAGGAACGGAAAGTAAAAATGAGACAATTTTATACACCTTGGTAATTCTCTCATTAGTACCTACTAAGTATTTTTTGCCATTTCTGTGACGTTGACAATATAGAAAATTCGTTACAGTTTCTGAAATGTGCAAGTATATCATTTACAGAATTTATTACTTCATAAAGGTCATTCATGTTTACATTTAGTTTCTGCAGTTTTAAATTTTCAACTATATGAACAAAATTATAATATTTAACACTGTCTTTTAAATTTATATTACTTAATGGATAGAGCCAATTGGTCTCACTGTAATCAAACCATTTATCCAAGTATGCTAAAGCCTTTTCCAGAAATAATGTGAAATTTCTATTAATTTTATTACTTACTTCCGGTGCAGAAAGATCAATTTATTTAATTTTTTTTCTTGTTTCATATCCAAAGAAGAGATCTTCTTTTCGTTTGGTTAAATCGTTTTTGAAGTTATTCATAACACTGTATACATCCAAAACTGTTATGGTATTCCCTTCTAATAATTTAACCGTTTTATTGAAGACAGTCAAAATGTAGCTGCAAAATTGTAAATAAATTTCAATTAAGTCATAGTTATTATCGCCATTGTTCAGCAATAACAGGTTTTTTAAAACCATCGGGCAGTCTTCTTCTAAGCTGAGAAAATAACATTTTATGGGATTCCAATTAATCAGTATTGTATCAACACATGGCAACAGAGAGAGCCATCTAGTTCTTACATGGCGCTTGAGTTCATGAAAATGTCCATCAACTGATTCTATAATTTTTTTTAATTCTTTCCCCCGAACAGCTGAATGTGAAAAATGGGCGTAAATTTTGAGAATAACATTCTCAATATCATAGGACAAAAAGTTCATAGCATGTTTCATGCAATTATGCACTATATGAGCATAACAATTTTCCTTGATCATAAATCTAATATTTGTAAATAAAGAATGGTTGATTCCAAAATTGGCATTAGTATTGTCAGCACTTAGCCCGGTTATTTTACCAAAAGATAATTGGATTTGTTCAAAAAGTTGAAAAGCCAAATATAGTATTTTTGCGTACTTTATTGTGCTCATAAAGTATATAGTACGTTAGCCCGAAATATAGTACAATACTATATTATATAGTACGGGTGGCAACCCTATTCCCAACCTGCAGGCCGCAGTTGACGGCGAGCTCAAACACAATGAACGTTAGAAACCACCACATAGCGCCACAACACATCGACACAACACATCGACACAACACATCGACAACGACCAGTCGATTGTGTAAAGTTTCCGAGGAATGATCGCTCGCTGCCGATACCGGCATCCGAGCTAACATCCACTCCACCTGTGTGCCTACTCTGTGTGTTACATTAGTATGTATGTATGTATGTATGTATGTGCAAGTACACAGAGTGAACAAACTGCACGCAGAATACGCAGCAGTTAGTAGCCGTGCCGATAGCTGGCTTGCCTGCTTCACTATATGATATGAGTAAATCTGTAACTACAAAACGAAATGGGTAGCACTTTTCAGGGAGCCGGCCGGAGGAAACTAACTTTACCTCAAGTATCCTTCAATATAAGTTATTCTCTGCACAAATCAAAATCAAACGATGCGAGAGAAAACTTATTATTATACGAGTTACTTATTGTTATTTTACTGTGAAACACCATAATCAGATCACACTTCTATACTAATACCTATAGGTACTAATAATAAAAAGAAAGATAAGATTGTTTGTTTGTATTGAATGAGCTAAGAAACTACTAAACCGATTTGAAAAATTCTTTCACCGTTAGAAAGCTTACTTTTTAGGGAGTGACATAGGCTATATTTTATCCCGGAATTCTTACGGAAACGGGAACTACGCGGGTGAAAGTCGCCGCGAGGCGGTCGTCTAGTATATTATAAATACTAAACTACTACTACTACGTTTGTATGTTTAGATGTAGGTATATATGTATAGATGGATGAATGTTTGTTACCTCTTCACGCCAAAACAACTGAACAGATTGGGCTGAAATTTTGCATAGATATAGCTTTAAGCCTGGAATCAATTCACATAGGCTACTTTTTATCACAAATAACAGTTCCCATGGGATAGAAGTAACATTTGAACGCTTCCATGGAAACAGCGCGTGCAAGCCGCGGGCAGAAACAAGTACAAAAATAATTGCAAAAAAATAAAACTACATGCACAAATTACTTACAGAAAAAGGAGTAAATTAAACATAATGCAAGTTTTTTGAAATTTTGAAGTCCAATATGTCGAAACGGTCAGGGAAGTTCGGGGGTATGGTGTTTCATTGTCAAATCGTAAAGTAGTCCTGGAAACTACAACCGAGTGGTTCCAGAGCCATTCTCTGGGCGCGGTGCGTGCGGCCCCGTCCGCGGGCCCCGGGACAGCGGCCTCCAGGGGCCGCCGTGGTGGTCCACGTGTGCGCGAGATCGATCACAAAGGAGATAGTTTGTCTGTCTGTAGTGCCGCTGATTGGTTGCGGCTCAGCGCCCTATCGGTTGCGCTGCTCGCATTCATTTATTTTCAAACTATTTCTGGATGTTCGTTCAACTCCACTCCACTAAGTTTCGTTCAGCGTCAGCCTCTACATTTGGTACAGATGACTCTCATAGAATCTGGTACTATTCATTCATCCAAAACCAAGTCCGTTCAGTTTTAAAATAACTGTAGCTTTCTTAAACATGTTCTTACTTGCCTTCTTAAAAATGATATCAGTAATTCATAATTGTTAAATCTTTATTCACGAAGAAAATTACAATCAATTAAAAGAAATAAATTGCAAGTAGTATTTACAATTGAAACAATTGAGCTAACTGCAGACTGTTGCAAGCAACTGGTACAGGTTAACAGACACACAAAGTAAATTCGTCACGAAAAAAAGTATGTGTAAATTCGCCACACTTTTATTTATATGCGGACGATATTTAATTTTGTGTAGTTGTGACATCTGATAAAAAATTGCATAGTAAAGTGCTAATATTATAAATGCGAAAGTTTGGATGGATGTGTAGATGGATGGATGTTTGTTACCTCTTCACGCCAAAACCATTGAACAGATCGGGCTGAAATTTTGTATACAGATAATTCTAGGCCTGGAATAAAACAGAGGCTACTTTTTATCCCATAAATCAGTTCCCGTGGGATAGAAATCACCTTTAAGCGTTTCCATAGAAACAACGCGTGCGAAGCCGCGGGCAGAAGCTAGTAGTTTAAATAAGTTTAAATTGTAATGCTACAAATAAAGATTTCTTATTCTTATTCTTATCCCATGGGAATTGATTTATGTGATAAAAAGTAGCCTATGTTTGATTCTAGGCTTAGAGCTACACTGATGCAAAATTTCAGCCCGATCTGTTCAGTAGTTTTGGCGTGAAAACGTAACAAACATCCATCCATCTATCCATCCATCCATCCAAACATTCGCATTTGTAATAAGTGTGATGATATAGTGTGATATGATGTGATAATGTGATGTGATATATAATGATAAGATTTATTAAAATAAAATTATATTATTTTTCTCGACATTTCAACAGATTTACACACTTTCGTGGTAAATCTATGACAGATAGATAAATAAACGAGTTAAAAAAATAAACCCGTTAAAATGTACCAATAAATTATACATTCTGTTCTAAATTCTCGAGATATTCTACTCACATTGACAATCCAAGTGTAAAAGACAAGCTATGCCTTCTGCTCGACCGCTTTGATCTCCGATCCGATCTTTACGCTTCAATTACACGACGACACCGTGACATGACACCGCACACATCCGTGTCTCGGCCGGCTCTTGACAAGGACATTTTGTTAATTTGGTTCATTTTTCATGACGTCTAGGCCGTCGATTATAGACAAAAAAGTCCGGTTAATATTTGGTCTACGAGGAAATTTCTAGTAGAGTGTTGTGCACGGACGCTCGGCTTCTCGACGCCAGGAGCGGAGTACGACGCGCCTCGAGTCATGTCCTCTCGAAGCACGCACAGCACGCCTCCTCCGTTGCCCACTGGGCAACGGAGGAGGCGTGGCGCTGGTGACTGGGCAATACCCAGTCACCTCACTCGACAACATTTTATAACACCTGTCATTGCAATTTGAGGTCGAGGATAGAGCGAAGTGGAGGAAACTTATCACGGAAGCTGACCTCACCACCACATGGGACAACTAGCTCGGAAGACAGAGAGATTGCAATTTGATACAAAAACACAACATAAAAATATGGTAGGTATAAAGATATAGTAGGTTACTAATAAAAAATTAGGAATTTTCTACACGGAACAAGGGTGAGCTTCATTACGTCAGAGTTTTGTTACAATAACCATAACGACATCGGTAAGTAATAGAATTATCCACAGTGAGGGTGGCTCATCACCATCAGTCGCCACGCAGTAGGTACAGTCTGTACAGTACACAAGTACATAACGACACAATTACCTACTCGGTCACGCCGCGCCCCGCGCCCCGCACCCCGCGCCGCCAACAATACAACATTACACCACTCTCTGTCACACAACACAAGTTGAACAGTAGGAACACTCATGCAAAGCAGAGTTACAGGCAATGCAATCCTGTAAAATTGATTGCAAAGCTTCGATATCGTGCATTCGTGAAATCGACATAAAAAGCTTTCAAATTGCTTTTGAATGCAGAACGCTGAAGTCTCCGCCAGTCAGTCGACAAGCTTTGCTGCAGTGAAGTCTGGAATTTAGATTTGGTACGTACTTAAACAAATTCCCAAATTATATAGGTTACTTACGTAATAAAAGTCTTTACGATCTTACATTGCGCTAATCCCAGGATACACAAACAAATCAGTATTACTAACTTTAGCCCTGCAGAGTGCAGCCTCACAAAGAAGCGGCGTGTATATCTGTGTCGTGTCTCAGCGGCGGCGGCGGCGGCGCGGGGCGGCGCGGCGTGTGCGATTCATGCGAGTCACACCCTCATTATGCAGTTTGTGTGTTATCTGGTAATGAGATTATGAGAGTGTGCCGGCGCGGAGGCGCGCGCGGTGCCCGGAATACTGATCCGCTGGAGGAGTTGGCTCGGGCGGGCCCGAGACCGCTTTATACGCCGGAAAAAACTGAAAAAACGTCCAGTTTGGACGTTAACCTTAAATATTTATATTTGTTTATACTTGTTCCACACTTTGGTCCCCGCGATTTATAATATTTCGTTCCGAAGTGGAACTAATTCCATGTTTTCACTACGCTAGTTAGTCCGCTGTTAGTCGCCTCTCCTAATAAGCCGCATGCCTTGTCATCAGCTGGCAGCATCCAGCACCTGCCAGTAGTTTCTCGCAGAAAGTCATCCCACCTGGCCGGATGGCGTCCGACACTCAGCTTGCCGAGTCGCGGTCTCGACTCAAGAACACGTTTACCCCAGTCAGTGGTCAGTTTTACGGTAGTTGTGTTGTGGCCGGCCCAATGCAACAGGCAGCTGTTATGAATACACAAAAATATACGGCTGTGTGTTTTTGATATTTCGGTCATATCGATGTCTATTTTAGAAAGGGCTGATATGGGTATAGTAATAAGAGTACTTGAAGATCCCGATGCACTGCACGGGGGCGGTTAGCGGATCCGTCCCGCACCCCGCACCCCGCACCCCACACACCGCACCCCGCGCTGGGCACCCCGCGGGACACGCTCTAGCGCGCTGGACGATCATTGAGTCGCTCTGACACACTGACACTTTGACACAGCGACATACATCGACGAGGAATTGACTAAAAAAATATTTTGTACCTAAGAATAGCTGTAGCGCTAGCACAACGATTCTTCATACTTTTCAACATTCTCGCAGTCGGTAAAGGGACAGTAGGTATACATCCAGAGTCGACCAACTCAACTTTTGCTGTCAAACATAATCATAGAAGCAGTTGTCCTAAAATATATGTAAGTGTCATGTTAATGTCAATGTAAATCCCACAATTGTAACGCTGTTCACGCAACAACCACGCAAACTACGAACCTTGTTTGTGTTCGAAGAAAACCAACGTTATATCCTTCAACTCCTGGTGGAGTAAGATGATAAAACGTTCAGGGCGGACCCCGAAGAAGTCCCTCGTTAAGGGATGAAACGTTGGTGTTCTTGTAAGGTTCGTAGTTAACCCGCTTTCATTCATAACGAATTCGTCAAACTACAATAGTTTTTACACATTCGATAATTGTTTAAACAAGCACTCATTCATTCTATCCGTGTGTCCCCCTCAAACAGCTGACTCATGACTCCCGTTCTTTTTGCGGCCGTCGCGTCGGTAATTACGGACGGATGACGGCGACGTCGCCTGCCGCTAGCTGCTCCACCGCGTTCCACTTCATGTAAACGTACAAGAGGGATCTTAGGCCGCAATGTCCCAAGGAAAAAGGGAAGAACTTCTTATTGCTTCATCACTGATGCTTGCTTTACTTAACTAACCTACTAGGTAATTAAACTTTTCTTGCCGAAAATTGCTAAGAAAACTGAATGTAGGTTGGTGTTCGTAAGTCCAACGCCACTGCCGCACAATATAAAAATCAGCATTCAAGTTGGGATTGTACATATCATAAATAATGCTAGACAATTCACGCAGCATTATCTAGCCCCAAGCTAAGCAGAGCTTGTGTTATGGGTACTAGATAAATACATACTTAATACACTACTTAGATGGATTTTTTTGTTATACATAGAAAACATCCAGAACACCCTGAACAAATATCTGCAGATCGTACAAACATTTGTTCCGAGGCGGAAATCGCACCCGCAACCTCCTGCGTCGCAGGTGTACCTTCGCCCGCCGCGCCACAGAGGTCGTCCAATTAAACTCATATTATTGAGTTACATTTAACAGTGGCGGTATAAACTGGTGGACAGGTGCTCGGGACACTCGTTTGATACTTGTAGTAAGGAAGTGTGAAATATACATTATCTAAATATTGCGGCACATATTCTGAATACTCGTTACTGCGTTGCGCGGCATTAGTGGGTTGGATGTGTAAGCGACAACCTTATGCTAACGAAATGAATATAATAGAATAGAACATTACGACTTATTGACCAATGCAAAGAGCTACAACAAAATAGTGGCAGGTGCGGCAGCCAGTTAGCCTGCGCTAACTGGAACAGTAAACAGAGAGAGAGGAGCTCGCAATTATGCGGCCCGCACTCAGATTCAACATCCGAATATTGTATTCCGAGTTTGGCTGCCGGAGCCGGAGGAGAGTCCTCGGGTGGAGGACGGCGCGCTCGCTGCCCATCACACTGCTGGTTGTGTTTCCAGAGCTCCGTCTATTTGAAGTCACTCCATCTGATGGTCACCAAACAAATAGTCGTAACTGACGCAGATGCTTTACTTAGACGGACGCTCTGGGGGATGAGTCTATTTGACGTCAGTAACGAGGCGTGATCGTCTCATTTTTCAGCGCCTGTATCGTGCGGACAGGGAACTACGCAACTCCCATACTAGAAGGACACGTCACGATCACGTCTCGCTACTACTTACTAATCGTTACTAACGTCAAATTGACTTCTCTGGACATTACATACTACGACACACGACAAGATTTGAGCAGCAATTTAATTGATGCAGGCGTCTGCTAATGTATCAGGTATCAGGGTTGTGTCAACAAACGTTTGTTTTAATGTTAATGTATCAACTCGTTGAAACGCTGTTAATGTGAGTAGACCATCGTTTGACTACAATCTCACCTGGGGCCAACTCAGAAAAGGAAAATCGAAGTTTTGTTTACGTTGTCGTGCAAAATAGACAGTTGTTTGTTTTGTCGTTTGCACGAAAACGAATCAGAAACTTTGTTTTTAAGAGTACGAGCCCTGATAGCAAACGTAGGTGCAGCAACGATGTGTCACGAAGGTCTAGAAGACATCCGTTCACTATGGTCTTGTTGTCGACTGATGGAAACTGTATTCATGAATTCTGATGTTCAATGCTTCTTTGTAAAGTATCGATTCCCAGGTCAATAACAAGAGTGTGTTTCAGTAAGACCTACAAAAGCGCAATTAATCTAAGTCAAATAATTTCTATTGATAAATCATTGTCGATACAAAACGAAACGAAACTCAAGTTATCGTTGGGTTAGTCTTTGTTCAAGGAAATATTGTTTCAAAGGATTTCTCGTTGTCATCGCAATAATAATGTCATTTATTATCTCTTGTGTTTTTGTGAAAGTGAGTCCATATTTTACTTTGAAATATATACATGAACTATTTTAACAATTATTACAGGTAGGTCTGCAAAATAAGTATTTGTTGTGATACGTCCCCACTCCTCACGTTGACCAAGATTTGCTGAGTCGTCTGCATCTCATTTGGCTAACTTCTTAGCTCGTAAATAACATTAGATACTTATGTGACTCAACAACCGTTTTACATTTTACACGCAAAGAAATGAATTTGGCCAGTCCTCACCTCTAGCCAAATGAAACATAAATAAAACGTCATTAGTGAAAGCTTGGACGACATGGACCCCTAATTCCACTCTGATCCAACTGGCTGATCCATTGTCGCAGATGAATCATTAATTTTGAAGACCTAAGCGACGCGGACAAAGGTTTGCCTGCTACGCAGGAGAAGAGCGGGAATCAAACCTGTACCAGGTTTGATTCCCGCTTCGAGACCAATATTACTACGATTTGCGGATATTTGTTTTGGGGTGTATTGGGTGTTTTTTGCTGTGTGGTGCCGGCTTAGAATTTGCACCACCACAAGTCTTCCCGCGCGGATGTCGTAAGACCGGGGGCGGGCCAGCGCCCCCTGTAGAAAAATTCTACCAAAGAACTTAGATCCCCAACCCGCATGCCCAGCGTAGGGATTATGGACACTACCCTTATTTGATAAAAGCCAATAAGGCGCTTACCAGGGGGAAGCCTGCGTTCAGCAGTGGACCAATATAAGCTGTAGAGGTGAGGTGAGGGTGTTTTCTATACAATATAGTTAAAAATATCCATGTAATGCGTACAGTCATGCTCTGATTCGCTTTAGGACTAGGATGTTGTTAGATTGGAAGATTGTTGGGTTGGAAGATGATCTTCATTCATGATGAAGATCATCTTCCAAACCCGAAAAATCACGTGTTCAATGCTCAAAAAAAAACAGGAGCCTCTTTTACTCCTATGTATTGTATACAGATACTTGTATGGAAGAAAAAAGTAATTTCTCGTCACTACCTACTGCAGTGTGTTAGCAGCGCGGCCGCGGCGCCCACATCCACATCCCAGACTGTGCCCACGAGGCCGGCGCTTGTGCCGAGTCTATTTAACTTGTCGACTTGCTCTGCTTTCTTTGAGCGAGACAATTACAAAACGACATTTTCTTCGTATCTGCGGATCGAGATTCCTACGAACATAATATGCCTTTTAAATATTTGAGTCCCTGGTTACGTCAAGCTTGTGTGATGAAAACGGAAAGACCTTTATTTGACTTGATCAATAATAGGCCTACAGAAAGTTTACTAGATCTGTCTGTGTATATCCATCACGGAATCTCACCCTCTCATGTCGGGTTAGTGGTATTATTTGAGCACTCCCCGTGTTTACCCGACTTGTTTACCGACAACGACATGTTTAGTTATGGATGCGCACAAGACGTAAGGCTCCGCACAAACGAGTGTTTGATGCCGCCTCCGTAATTACCACGTCTTTGTGCCGTAATACGGTAATAATGGTAATTCTTTACGCGTCGGGGCGTAATGCCACGGAGAGGGTTAAGCGGTTGTTTTTTCATGCGGTTTTCATATTGTAATTTTTGGGAACACGGGATGGGGTCTTTTCAGTAACGACGCAACAAATCATAATCTATTATCAAAATTGTAGAGATGAGGTCATAGTCACAATTTTGAATTCAAAACTCAATTGTTCACAAAACCCAATCATAAACCACATAGATTGGAACCGTAACAACATGGAAACGGTTCCTAACATCTGTTCCGAAGGTCCTTAGGCAGCCGATCAGAGACGCACCCCTCCCTACCCTGCTAGGCCCATTAGCTATTACAGTGTTCAGTTCACAGCTCGAGTAAAGTAATTTGGATAGAACTCTTCGAACGGGGTGGTAAAAACCGTTCGACAAAGCATCCCTCGCTCGAACTTCGCTAATTACCCGCCGTCGTCGCCGCCTCGCCACATTCAACTCCACGCGCGGCGGCGGGACTGGGAGCGCAGAGCGCCGGTCGCACACCTGGAAACCACCGCTGCAGCACACCACAAAAATGCGCATTCAAATATGTAAGGCCTCGTTAACATTTATGACACATCAGATGACAGACAGCGTTTGAAGTTTGTGGGAAGACATCTTGTCACTGTAGAATGTATCAAAAAATAAGGAGTTTAAGCCTGTAGCCGCCCGTTTGCGCGTCGAGCTCAGCCTGCTGCACCGAGAGGAGACGGGTGGGACACTACACACTCGAGGGTCAAGGTCTTTTTGATGTTTTTTTTTTAGTTTTTTTGTTTATATTTATTCGGGGTAACAAACAATTACACTCATAGCTTAATTATATACATACTTATTCTACGTGTTATTCTATACATCGTTACTCTCATATTAATATAAAAATAAAGAGGGCAACAATTATTGTAGTTATGGTAGGTATTATGTGCCTAAAAAAGTGGTACACAGAGAATAAATGTATTTTTCGAGTAGAATCCCCGCGCGCCGGAATACTCGTACTGCCTTGGAAGCAACTGAAGCATACATTATTATGATAGGTTACTCACAAATAGTCTACTACTTGTAGCCTTTTCAGCTTATTTAAAATATAAATAAAAGAAGTTGTTAATGTTGTTATTGGATTGAGTCCTTACTAATCCTAAAAAAGCCTATTGCTAAATACTTATTACTTAAAAATGAATACCCGTTATAATAATAACAATTAAAATCCTGAGGTTGTTTAAAAAATAGGCAATTTAAAAACTTTATGGAAGAAAATATAAAAACAATTGAGTTTATGTTGTCCCTGTCTTATGGAGTCTCTGAACCAATCTTGTGCTTTAACTAAGTAGGCAAGGAGAGGCTTAGCAGCGAGTTCCAGGAGCTTGGTGGTCGCGGCGCGGGCTGGGGGGGGGGGGGGGGGGGGGGACAAACTCTACTCATCATTGAAGATTGAAACAAAATAAAATGTTTCCCCTTGTTTCAATTTTTCTCTTTTAGCTCAAGCTTATGCTTATAGCTACATATGAGACTCGCTTGGCTACCACGTACCGGAAGCTGGGCAGACTTCCCACTACCCGATGCACGGCCGATGGTGACCGCCTGAAGGTGGTGCCAGCCCGCTGGACGCTCTTACAACGTAACTCGTGCTAGAATGATTCTTGAATTACATGCAGCATCTCACTACAACTGACTCAGTTTACTCCACATCTAACAACGACGTGTCTGAGTATTTTCTATGCGGAATAAAAAATATTTATCCATGTAATGTATTGTATTAAAAGTCTTAGTTTAACAGTCATCTCGTGCCCTTAACACAAGCTCTGTTTAGCTTAGTGCTAGAGGATTCTGTGTGGATTGTCCAGCATGAAGAGTATTTATTTATTATTTCAGCGGCTTCCAGCGCATCAATCTACTTCAGTCCAGGCACATCCGCGCCGCCAGCAGCGCGGCCCTAGCGGAAGGACCCATTACATCACCGCCAACAACGACACAATGGACTCGCCCGTACAAAGAACTACCCTCACTTACAAATTATAAAATATAAGAGGACGCTCACCATTAGAAGTTCTGCGTCTTTAACTGCACTAAAACTGTGTGATGCTGTTTTGTTGCGGAAAGTGTTTCGTGCACCCGCGCGTAATGCAAATAAGCATCCAAACGATAAAAGGCGTACAACAGGGAATTGTAAGGTAGAAAAGACTTTCTAATGCAAATACTCCTGTTCTGAACAAAATAGCAAAAACTTTAAGCAAACCGTGAACATTTGAAATGCGAAACTGAAAAGAAAAGTTAGCGAATAAAACCCGCCGCTTCCGCGGATCCGCGCCCAGCGACTGCGCCCTAATCTGCGGCGCGCGGCTCATACTAACTGTGCTGTACTCTGTCGTGAAACTTTCCTGCATTTTCATGCCCGAAGTCAAGCTTCATGATTTCACTTAAAAATGCTCCGGCGGAGTTGGAATTATGAAACAGTGCCTCGACCACTCCACTTTCTTGGAAACTCGCGCAAGAAGCGGTTAGCGCTTTTTAAAAACTTCTTTGACCAAGGTAATAGTTACTGGAAGTGGGATTTCAAGTTTCTTTTGGTTTGATAATGAGCTTGAAATAAAATTCTATCAAGAACCAACTCATTAATTAAATGGTATTTAAACAGAGAGGTGAAAGATTCCCCTTTCAGAGCCCGTTATAGTTGACTTCAGAGTAGTTTTAGCGCTGAAAATTGAACCTGAACTTACCGTCTCGGAGCTCGCGCCGAGTGAGTCCCACATCACAGCGCGTGCAAACCGAACACATTGTAAAACATTCTGAAGTTACACCATATTACAAGTTGGCGCGCGTCACATAAACTTTAAACGGTAAAGTGTGTGCAATTCCGCAGAATATCGCACCGCACCGTCCGGCGCGCGATGCGCACAAAGGACCGGAACCGCTTTGTCGCCGGACCGGACCGGACCGGACCCGCCTCAAGTGGACCACTAAAGTTGATGTTTTTTAGCTGGCGATGCACTCTGCGTAAACTGTCACACTAATATTATAAATGCGAAAGTTTGGATGGATGGATGGATATTTGTTACCTCTTCACGCCAAAACTACTGAACGGATCAGGCTGAAATTTTGCATGCAAGTAATTCTAATCCTGGAATCAAACAAATGCTACTTTTTATCCCAATGGGATAGGATTCACCCTTATACGTTTCCATATAAACAATGCGTGCGAAACTAGGCGGCATAAACTACTCTAATGTTGTCTAAGGTTGGGGAAAGAGTCTATTCGCAGTATAGTATGTATGAACTTGTAATAAAATCTCTGTGGCTATACTATTTGTATCTGGCTGGTTTTGGTATCATTAAAATGTAAACAAAAGGTACGCGATAAATACCCGATATAATCAATTACTAGATCTAATATTATCTTAATTAAAACACATCAGGAAGTATTCATAATTTATGTATAGTAAGCAACCAACATACATATATAAATATAGTATGCAAGAGAGAAGAGAAATATTATCTACTTTTAATTCCACAGGTAGACTCTCACAGACAATTGCTTGCCTCTGATTGTTCCAGCGCGCCGCACCGCACGCCGCACCGCACCGCATCGCGCCGTGAGTTCGCAAGAATCCCTCGATACCAGAACAAAGGTGTGACTATCGATAGTTTTATTCAATTTTTATCGATAGTTTAACTTTGATTGCTGCAGACTGAATTGCATTATTTATCTGCCTGACGACCTGACTGTGGTGAAACAAGGTGTAACCTACTTTTCAGAGCTGAAAGACTTCATTCATGTGATGACTTCGCAGCCGCCGCGTCGGTGCCGTTCGCTTCCAATATTTATAAAATTCGTATTGACATTGGCAGAGCGCCTCATCCGCGAGATATCCCGGCTATCAAATTCAGTGTTTGTGTTTACTCGACATCGATATTTATTTGCAGCACTACGCTACGCTACGGGTACGTACTACGCTACGCCTCGCTACGTCACCGCTCTGCGGCCGGAGATTGCACTCAAATACATTTTTCCGTCTCTCCCCCTCAGAGGGGGGGAGGGGGGTTGAAGCCCCGTCAGTGGGTCGCTAACGAGCCATTGTCATAAGTTGTATTGTGTAAGTAACAGTTGTGTCGTATTGTGTGTGAAGTGCCGCGACTATGGGCGGCGCGCGGCCGCCCGCCCGCCAGCCCGCCCGCCCATCGCTTCCGACTTAGTACTGTCACTTTGTGCGACATGACGACGTCAATTAGTGAAAGTTGCTTTCAAAGTCAAACGGTTTATGTCCCCTTTTAAGTGCAGACAGCGCAGGGGTGCAGGGGTGCGGGGGTCCGCTTGATGATGGGAAACAGGTATTTTAGCTCTCGGCATCTTTGTGTACTAAAACAACTTTGTAAATTTCTAAATATATTAGCAAAATCAATAAATATAACTACCTAGCCAGACACTGTCAACCAATAACTATTTCTAAAGGAGACGATCCACTTCAAGTCTCATTTAATAAAGCTGACTTGCTTCAACCTCTCATTCAAATGCCTCCTTGCAAATCCATGTCGGGTGTCGCGACAGGCGCCTCCATTACAGCCGCAATGAGCTTAAACAAATCGCTTAATAAACAAAAAATTTAGATTCAGTTAGTGATGGGTCGCGCTCACTCTGACCCCACCCCGCACTGACCGCTTATTGACCCCGACAAAGGGCTCGGCCGCGCGCTGCCAGCCTGCAGCCCTCGCGACTGCACGCCCGTGAGCTGATCGAACACGCGCACACGATAAATACTTCAGAAGATAATCGGATGCGATCATATCGACTTTGTTGAGAGGGCTCCCTTTGCTCGGGATTTCACGGTCGGGGCCCTACGCACGGGGCCTATTAAATTCTTCACAAGAACAGTTTTAAATTTAAAACAAATTGAATTCTAATATGAAAGAATCTTGCGAGAAGTCATTAATGCAACATGTCGCATTATTATTTTCCACCTTAAAAGTTATGGTAAGTTTAACATACTTACTCGTATTAGTTAAGTAGATCAAATAAAAATAATTGATTGTTATTATACAGGTTGGTTTTTTGAGATGAGAGTGGATGACCAGATCAGAAACCATGAGAGTGAGAGAAAAGTCGTGAGAGGAGTGATGACGTATATTTATAAGAAAACAAAACTGCGTGTTTAGATTGCTTAAATATTTACTTTGGCAGAAAATTAGGCTTATTGATTTTTTTCAATAAATATGACACCCTGTAGGCACATTGTAGGTTTCTGACAAATACTGCTTTAATTTTGCTCATAAAATGAAGTGAATAATTCTGGAAGCAAGTAAGTTAAAATGTGTTCAATTAATTCGCCATAAAACAATTTGAGTGAAACAAAGGCCATCAAACAAAGCGCAACTCATTACATCTTTCCAAACTTTAATTTGGTGATTAAAGCGGCCCAATAACCAATTTATTTTAATGAGTATCGGGGTGTAACTACCGCGCCCGCGCCGCCCGCGCGGCCCGGCGGCGGCGCGCCGGCGGCGGGGGCAAACTTCGATTGGTTTTTTTCAACCCTTGCTAGGGTCTTCGAATTAATTAATTTGCGGGAACAAGGGCCGAAAAAAACCCAATAAGTGGTCCCTGACCCCCCCCCCCCATCCCCCCTCCTCCGGCCCCTGCGCGACGAATCACGAGCTGACGGCTTCGACGAAACAAAATAAAAACAGTTTTCGGTTTACCGGAAATGTTAATTGGATTTTACGGTTAATTTGGCAAGCGATGAAAATGAAAGTTATTTACCCCTCGGCTTCGTAATTGGAGATATTTGTTAATGTTTTAATTTTTAAAGCTACAGCTACCCTCTCTACAGTATTGAGTATAGGGTAGCCCGCGGCGCGAGGCCTCCTTCCTGCGCACAAACATCGCCGAGATCCTACCAAGCGTTTAAAACGTGTTTGAATACATTCTCGCTTTCAACAATATTTTTTAATAGATGTACATACATATTTCAAAGCCCTTATAATCTGCAGTAGGGTGGTACGGTACATCACTCGACGGAGGGAGCAGTGAGTAGAGATCGAGTGCTCGATCGCGGAACTGTGTCGAGTGCCTCCATCAGGCGTCGCTCGCGGCCCTGTCGGTGGCTAGGCGCGAGCCGACCTTCGAAAACCTAGGAATAGGATATGCCACATTAGTTTGTTAGAAATGTTAAGTTTATGCCAAAAAAAATTGGTTGTCTGTAAAGTCGGTTTACTGACGATAGTTGAACGTGACAACTCAGAGCGAGCATGACGTCATAGCGAGGTAACGCCGCATGACGTCATGTTTTTTCGTGCGTGCAGCCGGCTCTATCGAATTATAAGACGTTGTCACGTCAAAAGCTTTAATCCAACTGAATGAAATAATGCAATACTTCATAGACACCGTTTCGTTTGAAATTAATGCGAATCTGGCGAGTCGAAAAATATCGGGAGTACTAACGAGAGCTGAGAGATATTTATCGAACTGACGGATTACGTCAAAGAACATAAAAGATGTAGACGGAATATTCCTAATAATAGTCTACACCAGGTCCAAGCCAAATATAAACGACGATACGATGAAAATTTAGGCGATACACATTGGAGAAGAAGAATTTGTTAGGTAATAAAAATCAGTTTCTTAAATTTCTAGTCATTCACATTACTTTAAAATTATAGGTATATCAATATCTTGACTTGGTTTACATGACCCCCATAACATTCAGTTTTTCACAGTGATCGCAGCTCCGCGCGACTCGTTTGAAATCGCGCGGCGTTGCGGCGCGACGCGGACAAAGCGCCCGCACCGCCCTTTGTACTTTTGTCGTGTACGTTGAGGACTGTCAACGGTAGAGGATAGATACCTTGCGGAGATTCATCTCAAACAATCGTCAAACCAGAAAGACTTGTGAGAAAAGATCGAATTTGAAATGTAATGGTTAAACGCGTTGGTCGAGTCACAGTGACAGCCCGGATGTATACTTTGCGAATCAAAACTCGCTATGACTCATCCAACATGTAACGAACCAATGCATTTCTAGTCATAATGTTTCGTTCGATCTGATTGAAAGCGTATAGTGGAAGATTAATTTAGAAACTCAAATCTACTTTTATTAGTATGCTAGCTGTTTGTACTGGTTGACTGTACCGCTGCTGACAGCTGCTGACATTGTCTCGTCGGCGCGAGTCATGTAGCGCCGCGCACCGAGTCGCGGGCTGCAGCTAGTTAGGCGAGTCAGCGATGTGCTATGAGTATAACTTCTCGACTTCATTTAGTTCTTTGCCCTTATTTTGTTTCAACAATGGGTAGTTGAGAACCTTGTTTGCTTAGAACTTTGCTACGCCGTATAACTGTCTGTAGCAATAACGAATAATTAGACACCAGGCGGCGAAATTATTGACAACGTAAACTGTAATCTACTATACCTCGTAAACAAGAACATACCAACAACATACCTACATAAAGTAGAAGTACCTACAAAGAATGTAATACCTCCGGTCCCAAGAAATAAAATCAACTAACTACATAGGTGCTAGCAACATAAGTCCAGCTGGAGCATTACAGGCGGCCATTTACACTGGACACAAGAAATCAGCTCCGTCCGCCGTGAGGGATTACTGCGCTGACAGCCGCGCCGCCGCGCCGCCGCGCCGCCGCGCCGCCGCCGCGCCGGGGACTGGCGGCGATATTGGACACACCTGGCTCTTTATCAACCTGTGGACTGCAATCTCTGCACGACATGCACCCACTCTAGTCTAGTCTAGAACAGTGCTAGACAACTGAGCGGAAAGAGCTGAGTATTATTATGGATAGACATTTAAAAGATGGAGTAAGATGCGCGACGTCTGTACTAATTAAGGTTTATAACTGTTGAGTGATCAAGAAATCTACAAGTTTGTGAGAGGCCTACGTGGACGTGGATTGATTGAGATATGGTCACAGGCCTCAACCAATTTATTTTATTCAACGATTGGTTTTATAGGTTGGAATTATAAGAAATTCATGGCATCTACACACAACCTACGCGCCACACTGTATTCCCAACGCAGAGCATAATCCTATAAGAACTGAAGTGAATATAGCTTGTATTGTATTGTGTAGATGTGCCTCTTGCCTCTTCCTCGCCATTAAATCTGGGAGCTCCTTATCCGAAGGTATGTCGTAAAATCAGGCCATTAGGCGTCCCTTCCCTCGTATTGTACCTCTCGCACAACGTACGCCATCACTAGCAGCAGCTCCTCCGGGAAACTGACACGCATGTATACACTTGCACTGCACATCTGTATTCAGGTCATGTCATCATTGTACTACTATTTACATAGATCAAATCCATATTCAACAAAGTGGTCATGCCTAATATCGAACGAAAACCTCTGAGCGAATTCGGAAGATTAGCTCAAAACAAAGTCACATTTCCATAAATCCATCCAATTAGGCTTCTCTTCAGCAGAAGCCATGTTTCCTTTAAAAAGTAGCAATTTAAAGGATGCCTTAATAAGCATGTTGTTCCGCCGGTAAATTATTCGGGAACTCTTCGCGAGGATCTAATGAGGCATTGTCTGGCGCTCTCTCGCCGCCTTTGAGCGGCCCGCGCCGGTGTTTAGCTCCGCTTAGCATTTTTCAGGGACGCGGCTCAGCCTAGGCTTATTAACGACTAGCGGCAGCGCACCAGACACACTTTAATATATGCAGAGAGGGTAGACGAGGGCGCTCTGAAAAACTCGTAATTATTTTGAAGAGAATAAAGCGCTCCTAATATGCAATACAGCACAACTGATGTTCTAGTCTGTAACCTAAACAAATGGTACAGTTTAGAATGCAAATCGTCTCTCGCAACAACGTGGAGATGCAGAACTAGACCAAACTCGACTACAACTTTAACGAACTCCACATCTCATATTAGTTTAAATTTAACAGAAACACACTCGTCCCTGCACTCGGCAGGCTGCACTACCCGCCCGCCCCCCGCGTCGCCCGCCCCCGGCCTGAGATACCGATTACACGCACCGCTTAATTGCTGCCTCACAGGAAGTAGAGGCTTCAAAGGCTTTATGAATATTTGGGAAGTTTGTTTTGTGACTTGTAATTAAACAAGAGAACATTAATTAGAGTTGATGATTGAGCAATAAAAGAGCCGCGAGCGCGCCCCGTTGTTGTGAATGCAATGCCGGCCGTTACGCGCGAGCGGCGCTACGTGACATGTGTTCGAGGGCTCGGGAACATTTTAAAATAGCTCAAACGAGCCTTGTTTCAGAGTTCTCTTCGTACTGCAACACAATTAAATTTTATGTTCCCACTAGGAAAACTAAAGACACACTGACCTCAATGGTGATTTTATCCTTGAACCACGTTCCGGAAGCTTGTTATGACTGACGTAGTAGAGGGTGTATTGTGTATACAATACACTCTCTACTACGGGCACCCACCGAGGGTACCGCGAGTGTGTCTCGGCACATACACACATACACGCGCAACTGTGTTGCGCTACACTTGCAACTGTGTATGATGACGTTTAGACACGTTTCATGAATATGTTTTGCAAGTGAGAACGTTGCAAAATAACTTAGACATTTTAATTTTTAGTAGTAGTGCCGTACCTCAAAGGGAACAAAGGAACCCTTATATGATCATTTTGTTGTCCGTCTGTCTGTCTGTCCGTCTGTCAACCCTTTTTCTCTTTTCTCTCGACCTACTTGAGTGAAGAGTTTTGGCCGAAGGGTGTCAAGTTCCGACGGTTCACTGGCCGCCTGCAAGGGGACACCGCCGTGCACCGTCGTCAGCTGACACCCTGATTGCGTCATACACGTCGCCGCCGCAAATTTAGAACGTGTGCAATATTATTTAAAAAATAAGAATATTACCGTTTTGCACAAAAACAAAACGGATATTATGTGAGTGGAGAAACGGACAGCATGGTTTGAAGAATTGCAATTTGAAATATGGATGTATTTATGTGCTTTTATCGTCTTTTTGTAGTCATGCTGTGTGTTTTTCCGTCAAAGTCATAGCAGCAGGTCCCTGTCATTGTGACATCTACAGTTACTGTCAATGTCAACTCATAGTGTCATCAACACCAGCAAGTACCTTGCTGATGCTGTCCGTTTCTCCACTCACATAATATCCGTTTTGTTTTTGTGCAAAACGGTAATATTATATGTGTTTCGAAACGGACAGCATGGTTTGAAGACCTGTTTGTTATCTGCTGGTGAAAGACGGACAAACGCTATGTGAAAATAAAATGTATGACATGTAACTAAGTAGGTACTTACATGTAATACATAAATAACAGTCAAACAAGTCAAAGATCTTAGGACATAACTTCTAAGACTTTAAAGTTGTGTAAAACAAAATATTGAGTGTTTATCAAATCTAATTGATCAGAAATCAACGATACTTAGCATCACACAAAGTGCCCCTGAAGCACATATAGGTACACATGGATCTGGATAGTGGCAGTCGGCGACGCCGTTCTGCAGTTGTATTGTGCGCCGTCATGCAGGTCACTTCGTTGGGGCTTAGGTCTGGATAGTGGCAGCCGGTGACGCCGCAGTTCTGTCGCTGTACAGCAGATCGCTTCGTGGGGCCGGACAATGTTTAAAACTGTCATAAACTGGGTAAAAGGCAGTGATCTAAGTATGAAAATATTGTATGTATAGGTAATATAGGTATTTCATTATTTAAATGAGTAAAGTTCTGGTTTCTATTTGAAACTTTACTATGAACCTACTTTACTATAGTAATTTTAACTAGCTCTACTTACAAATTAAGTAAGTCTATGTACCACATGTACCACTTGTAAGACCTGTAACTATGTTGCCAATAAAGAATCTGAATCTGAATCTGAATCTGAACCATTTAGATTCATCAATTTATTAAATAGGATTATGGTATTCATAAAATCTTGCTGATCAGAAATTACTGCTCTAAAATGCAAGGTCTAATATTTCAATGAGTGGAGTTCTGCTTAGTAGAATATTTTCAGTTTGAATGTGATAGTTTTAATTTTATTTAATTCAGGATTTATTTGTTGATCACATGCTTGGTAATGTGCTCATTTTTAGAATTAATAAATTTAATTCGTCTTGCTATTATGAGATCTGGGATTCACATGAACATAGGTACCTACTTCTTATGTATATCCTTAATTAACTGTCCATAATTGAATTTAGTTCAAATAGGACTTTTAACATTACAAATATAAAATAAAATATGTTATGGTATGGATAACTTATTTACAAGGGGCTATTTCGCTATAACCCTTGCTGTGTAATTATAGGTATTTGTATGTTATATAAAGATGGTAGTTAATGATATCTACATATAGCTTGTTAGTTCTCTGAACTGAACAACATAAGTACTTGAATCAGGTCCAGTTGCAGAAAACACCAAAACAGGTGTCTGCTTGGGTATGTTATTGTTTTCATGAAAAATACTTGGTTATGAATCCACTGACACCATAACTCCATGGTGTTCCCGCTAGACGATATATATTTAATTGCGGAGAACCCTGTCATATCCGACGGTAAAGGGTAATGGTACCTTGGTTGGTGATAATGATGGACAATCTGATACAGGACAGTGGGTGACGTGCCTAGTCTTACCACTCGTCTACTTCACCGTACCGTTTCTCCCCCCCCCCCCACTTTTTAACCAAAAGTTCCAGTGTCTCCATCTGAGGAGGGACTTCACTGGGGAGAGAACATTAAAGGAGCTCAGACAGAACCTCAATACAAGATTTAAATGTATAAGCCAGAAGCATTATCATTATCATAGATTGTGTGCTATCTTCTCAGGCTCGAATATATTGGCAAAATGTCAGGCACTTTGTTGGGGCGTCCATCGCCTAGTATGTATGCCCCATCATCCGGATACAGTCTCCGAGGGCGACGTGTATATTCAGACAAGACTGATCACACTTCGACTGAAGGTGTTATAAAAGTCGACCTGACCTTGTTATAGCGAGGTATCGCTTTTAAGACCAAGTGCCAACAGGGCCTATAGCCAGCTGTGGACTAATATAGGCTGATGATGATCGAGCCATTCGAGCCATTGAAGGCGTAGCGAAAAATGCCATCCGTACCTCCTCAGTACTGGAGTTAACATTGTCATTTCCCCTCTGCTAGTTTGCCTCCGAGGCCAGAGGTATTAAGAGCCATTCGCGCCTTTGAAGGCTTAACGAAAAATCGCATCCGTATCTCCTCCGCACTGGAATTAATATTGTTAGTGTCCATCTGCTAGTTTAACCTATCAGGTTTAGCAACGGGGCACCAGAGTCGCCACCTCTGCGGGTCACACCGCAGAGTCTAGGCCATGGATGGGGTAATACTCATACTCATAAATTTATTCGCCATAGGAGCACAAGGCACACTTGGTTAATATGAGAAGAAATATAATAATGAGAAGTATTGTACTATTTTACTGTAATAGCCTTCATTTCATGTCTATAATGCCACGCCCCATGTTCCGGATACAGCTTCCGCAGCCGGGGGCAATAAGTACCGTTCCGATACTCTGTTCAGATTATTTGGCTGGCAGACGGCCATGCCGTTATACCTCCCCGAGAGGCATGCTGCCGTAGTAGTGTCCTGAATCGTCGTCAAGACAGCTCCAGTAACATCATCGCCTAGCCCAAGTAAGCATGCGATGGCCCCTAATTTAGGATATAGCCTCCGAGGCCAGGGGCAATAAGTACCATACCGGTATTATGTTGATTATTTGACTATTAGTTGGCCAAACTATAACATAACTCTCTCATGAACATCACCATTATTAGTTCCAGTTACATTGTTTCTGACGACAGGATAAAGTTTCCCTTATTTTATACATAAAATAATAAGTTTTGTTTACCGGTATGAAATGGTATAGTCCCACATATTGGCTTGAGTGTCAGATATTTGATAGGGTCACTGCCCACCTGACTGGAACCTCTCGTTCAAATGAGTGCATCCGATGCATCTTGTCAAAATGTGGATCACATCCGAGTGAAACCAACTGTGAAGGTTTGGTTATCTATGAGGTTTCAAAGTATTTATTGTAAACCAAATAATTATGTAATGATCCTCTGCTACTTAATTAACAAAGCTAAGAAAAAACTGAGCTCTTGTGACTTACACACTCTTGAATATTGTAATAAAAATTTAATATACCAGATTCTGATGGTGTGTTAGTGTGCACTAACCTTCACCTGAAGTGAGTTGCACTAACTCAAACAAAATAGCAGTAGGAATTTGTCTTTAATTTAAAGGAATGCCATTGCCCTGCTGTTGGACATCCTAGGCTAATAATAGTAATCTGTTTGTCTTGATCATTTTTAGTTTGTTGCAGAGAATTTAATTGATTATTTCAGACTTTGGGTCTAAATGATTTTCAGAATAATGCGGGGTCAATAAAAGAAATAATTTTAGGTACTTACTATTAAATAAAGTTGTTCTATAAAAGCCATAGGTAACAACTGTGGAAATAACCTATGATTCTGGGAATGTGAAACTAGGTTCAATATGACATGTGATGTTCATTCCAACTGGTGTCATCAGATCTTGGAAGTAAATCATGTTTTAGATAGGTACTTCAAAATGTCGGAGATCACCATGACAATGATCTAGAGCATATTCAGTTTCAATACAATGAAAGTAACATAATGAGAGACTACAAAGTATTTTTATGTTTGGCACCTTACTCCGAGTAAGTGTTAAACATACCTGCAGGTAATTTTATTTACAAGCTGTAATGTGAAAGGTCAATTTGCAGAACCTTTTAACTTATTAGTTATAAGGTAGGTAGGTACTGTTCTTTAAATAATTTAAGCAAAAGAAAGCTATAATTATATACCTACTTAGGGCATTTTCTTATTATTATATTTAACTTCCAATACAATATAGATTAGTTAGTCAAAAATCAGCTCTTGTTCTGATATACTCTCTGTACTCTGTCTGCCAGTAACAATGAAATAAGTACCTAGCTAAATTCTGATTGTTCAAAATAAAGTGGTGATTCTGCCCCGAACAGTACAAACCGAACCTGGGAACTTATT